>WWET01002065.1:52113-62159 GCA_011038615.1 Limnodynastes dumerilii
ATATGCTAAGGACAACCTTCTCTTCACATTTACCTGGAAAATATTTCCATACATTACTTTCTAAAGTTAAAAGTTCATTATCTACAAAAAAAATGAAATAGCTACTAGGGCTGCCTTCAGGTATGTGTGTTTTGACTGTGTCTAGACTACTAGTATTTATCTTTTCTATCTCTCCTTTATCTTTTCCTCCATTCAACTCCATTTTATTCCTCATAACTCACCCAATGAATGCTTGGAATGTCTTGCCACAGCAATGCTTGTTCTCAGACAAGGCCATTTGATGGTGTCAAGGTTATGACTAACAGTAGATTGATGCCTACGTTGACTCCAAGACTGTGGTTATTCTCTGTTTCTCAGCATTTGAAATTATCTTTACCTAAGTTACCCTGTGCAGATATATCAATTTAAATGATAGCTAAAGAAAGAGAACTGAAATTAATATTTGTTGGCTGGATCCAGACCTTTGATTTTTAGATTTTTATGCAACATGATCTTAAGGCAAAGGTTCAAATAGATCCATAAGTATTGACATGTAATATCCAGACATCTGATTATTTCTATTGTAACTACTCTCATGCAACAGACTTACATCCAGAGTCTATCTTATGTTTTTCAAGATTGAAATGCACTGAAATTTGGAACAATTTAATCCAAATCTGTGATGTTAAATATGTGACTGAAACTTAACAGTATTTGTATATTAGAGTACGATATGACGTTTTTGTAAAATTCCATATAGTTATGAAGGTTAATTTAAGGTCATCTAGCTTCTCTTTGCTTATTGTATCCAATTATTGGTCCAATCAAAAACAAAAAGCTAGTGGTGCCATTAGACAACTTGGAGAATATATCCAAGACTCCAAAAACTTTGTATTTAATGTGTGTAAAATCTCTTTTTGAGCATTTTATCTCCTGTTCAGGAGTCAAGTCCATTGTTGTGACTGTGAAGGCAGTGGAGATAGAACAAAACCAGAATGTTGACAACAGCAGGAAGATACTGTGCTGAGATACTGAGATGTCCATTGTACAACAAGGAAAGAAGTGCTTCTAGAAGGGAGATAGTCAAGATGGACTGTAGATATGTAGATTAGTAAAAATCTATACATTGTGGAAGGAGCAGAGTTCTCCAATAGCACAGAATAAATGTGAACTGTTTATCTCGCTATATAGGCAGCAGCATGTAATATTATCATTGTACTGTTGCAGGGTACTCCGGTCCTTGTTTCCCCTGTAGCATTCCTACTTGTTAGGGATCCTAGCTGATTACGTTGCAGCTGGGATGCCCTAGCTGAGGATTTGGCTGTGTGCATTTAGCAGTCAATGAGGATGTGGTTCTCCCCTTAAATAGCTCCTGGCCGGTCTAAGCTTCTGACTTCTAGTGTTCCTGTCTGTGCTCCTGTTGTAATTTCTGATTCAATCTCTGGTTCCTGAGTGCCCTGTTTCTGACGTCCTCCTCCTGTGTTAACCTCCTTTTCTGTTTGATCTCTCCTGCCCAGTTCCTAATCTACTGCTTTGTGTGAGTGAGTTTCTGCTGAGTGTTGTGTGTGAGCCACTGTGTGTTAACTCTCTGAGGGTAAAGCCTTCCAGGTTACCTGGGGTTTTGTGTATTAACACCTGCAGCTGGCACTGTTCATTAGTATCTTCACTCCAGTTATCTGGTCACTATTGTGTTTATTATCTGTTATCTGTGCATTCCATACTGGTTATTTCTGTGATAGCCTTCGTGTTGTCTGTTAGTCAGTCCTGTACTGGTACCCTTCCTGTGCCTGGTTCTCAGCCTACTCTGCAGTACCTTTCCTCTGTGCACAGTCCTGTGGTATTGGTTACCGCTTACCCGGGGCCACGACCTGCTGTGTGTCCTGCAGCCCAGACTATCCACACTATCGGGGGCTCTAGTGAAGACCAGGCCCCAGTTAGACTCCGCGCCCTGGGAAGTAAGATACCAGTATCGTAACACATATCACACCGCTGATGTCACAAAGGGGAGGGGCACCACAGACCTGCATTACCAGAGGGCCGATGAGCATTGGTCTGCTAATGTACAGCTCTCAGCAGCAAGTATAGGCAGTAGAATACAGCTCATATCTTCTACTGCAGAACTAAGGTAAGCAAAGGCGGGTCCTATCAGCTTCGGGCCTGGGACAATAGTCCTCCCCTTGATGGTGGCCCTGGTTCTGCTACTAACACTACTGTGTGACTGGATCATACAGAGACTTTTGGACTTTTACTTTAAACCTGGCTGCTCCGTTGTGTGATATATAGCATCCCCCCTATGTTTAAAACCACAATATCCTTTACTAGGTAGCCTTGCAAGCAGGGCCCCATTAGCCACTCAGATGGCTTCCTACTTCTTGTTTTAGAAGGATTATTTAAATATTGTAAAGCATTACATAATAAGATGGCGCTAAATAAAAAACCTGTAAATAAATAAATGTTGATAATTGAATTTATTATTTATCAGATTAGTGTTATTTCAATTAATATTAAGGATGCTAATAGCTATGATGACAGATTGTTCTTAGAGTTACTTAAGCAAAACATTAATGATATATGGCTGTTAAAGTTAGTCGTCACAGCTGTAGCAGCACATTTAGAGGCATGTGGCAGCCAAGCTGTCTGTCACTGCAGAAGGAAAGCTCTGGGAATTCTGCAGGAAGGAGTCTTCTTGGGTGGCAACTGTCATGAAACAATATACTGTACTTCAATAGCTCAGCGACCCATTTATATCTACTGAAGCTCATGACACCCAGTCATAAAATTGTCCCTTTAAAATCCCTAACTCTGAAATATAATTTACTGTGTCTCTTACAGTATACACACAAGACACAAATATTATTTTCTAATGCAAACACAATTAGAGCTAGAGATAAATCCAGCAAGTCGTATATGCAAAAGCAGGAAATTGTGTTATCCTCTTACAAGCAATATAGAAATTTCCTGTATTGCCAAAAATCATAATGAAAATGATAAAAGTAACATATCACTTTATTTAAAAAAAACAAAAAAAACATTTACATATTAAATATACACAAAGGATATTATTTTATTTATCTTTAATAAAACAGTTATCATGTTGATAAAGCGCAAATTATTTGGATTGGCATCCATATAGTAGTGTCCGTGGTAATATTACCATGTGCAAAAGCTTAGTAGGTAATAACTATTGTGTAGTGAGTGTGTGGTGGGGATGTGCAGGATCCTCCAATGAAAGAAGGGCATGACTTCATCAGCATTATTGAAATGCTGGAGCAGAAATATTGAATTCAAATATATAATTTATTATTATTAGTAGTGGTATTGGACCAATCCAGATTTAGTAGTTGAGGCGATTTTCCATGTGCCTTATGTGCTCATGTGCACGCTACGGACTTCCAGCATGGATCTGGATCCTCATAATCCAGATTTCTGTACTGGAAGACGGTTCGGCGGGGGAGGTGTGATGGGGCGGCATGTTTAAAGCATGATGGGAGGGAGATGTATTTAAATCATATGGTAAGAGCTTGGCTAAGAGTTATGTCCAATCCTAATTTATGCACTGCCCCATTTTAAGTGTTAAGGGGGGTTCCTGCGAGCAGAAACCCTTAAGTGTTTCTGTAGTGCTCTCCCCTCACACTTACAGGTCCAGAACCCTACTGTTACACGTTGCAGTATGGGAGCAGCGTGTAATATTATCACTGTACTGTAGCAGGGTACTCCAGTCCTTGTTTACCCTGCGGCATGCTTCCTTACTAAAGGATCCTACCTTACAGCTGGGATGCCTTAACTGTGGATTAGACTGTATTCAGCAGCCAATGAAGGTGTGGCACTCCCCTTAAATAGCTGTCAGCTGATAGCCTCCTTGCCGGTCATAGCTTCTTGTTTTCTGGTGTTACCTGTCTGTGCTACTGTTTGTATCAGTTCTGATCCAGTAGTTCCTGAGTGTTACCTCTCCTTCCTGTTAATTGTTCCCTAATTCCTGTACCTCTGCTTCCTGCATGTGTGAGCTGACTGAGTGCCCCTGTTTTTTTGGTCTGTCTGTTTGTTATCTGTGCTTTACTGTGTTTGGTGCTTCCATCTGCACTTCTCTGATTATTACCACCTGTCAGTTTATCCAGACTGCCAGTTTGCACTTTTGTTTCTCTGAATATTATGCTTTTGGTGCTTTCCTGCTGCACCAATATATTTGTGACAGTCTGCCTGTGCTCATTCTGTTGTACTCACTATGCATACTCCCCGCTCTCTACTCTGGCTCTGTATGTAATCTGCACACACAGTGGTCAATACTGTGCAGTATATCTCCAGCTGTACTCACCCGCTATACTTACCTTTGTATCCTGTTTGTAAGGACAGCTGTTATTATCTCTTGGCCTCCTTGTCCCTTAACCTAGCTTGGGATTGCTGACTGAGGGCTGCAACCTGCTAACGGGGTGCAGCCAAGTCCATCCCCAGCATCAGGGGCTCTGGCGAACACCACCCGGTGCCTCAGTGTGTCAGCCTCATAACACCTACTTCATGATGTCCACACACAAGCTAAACCCAGCCTTTACTGTAAGATATAAATATGAAGGCCAGATATAATGTACAAAGTACACACAGTTGTCTGTCCCTCCCCAATTATGGAACTGCAGGAAGTACAGAATCAACTACTGTACATCCTGCATTGTGCTGCATAGCCCAGTATTCTGGACATACGCAGGGACTTAGAAACTTCTGATTTACACAAACAGCGTGTTTATATCATCTGACATGTCTGTATCCGGTCCATTATGATGATTAAAAAAAAAAAAAGAAGTCTTTTCAAAGCAACAACCAATGATATACATCAATTTAATTTACATTTGTAACATAAAAATATGCTCGAAAGCAGCATTAGAAGTTTCAGAATAAGTCTAAACTTTGTTTTTAATAGTGACATGAACCATCAACCTAGTAAATGAGATGAGGAAATGTATCATAGATCTAAATCTAAATATAGTTTTATTTCAGGACTTTAGATTGTGAGAGCAGAAGAGTAAAGAAACCAACAGTTATAATAGTCTTCAGCCAATATCTATTACAACAGCGTTGGAAGGACTACAACTTCTAACAATGCACAATGCTAATGTCTAACAATGCGTTAATGACAGAACAATGTTGTTTCTGAAATATTAGCATCCAAAGCTGAAAAGGAAATTTGTTAAGAATTCAAACTTGAATAACATTTTTTGTATACAAAAGTGTCTCATATGGTTGGCCTATATTGTCTCCTGCCACCATCTTTCACAGCAACTCCCAAAAATTTGGGAGAATATGAGTAGCTCTGATATATCTCACTTCATAAGTTCCAAAACTATCTCCATAAGCAGTGAGAAAAGAATGCTTGAGACTTCATGGGTCATAGGGCCAGATTTATTAAGCTGCGAGTTTGGAAAAGTATAGATGTTGCCTATAGCAACCAATCAGATTTTAGCTCACATTCTCTAGTGTGTAAAAAGAAAGTGAGAGCTAGAATCTGATTGGTTGCTATAGGCATCTCCACTTTTCCAAACCCGCAGCTTAGTAAATCTGGCCCATATAGTTTAAGATATGAGCACTTCAGTGTAGTTTGTAGCTTTACATAGACCAACAGCATAGATCATTTTTAACATGTAATTAGGATAATATACAAACATCTGGTGTCAGACTTTGCTTTTACATGTTTTTGCAGGTTTCATTACTTAATGCAGCTGGTGTCCTAAACTCTGTTGTGTCACAAACCCAGCGGTGAGGTGTAGTAAAAATAAGATGATACAAAGATATTGTCTGATGAGCGCTAAAGGTAAAATGACGTTTAGAGATCAGATGAAACTGATAATAAAAAATAATAAAACAAAGGCAAATGGTAATGGGTGGTGATGATAATCGCAGAAATTGGGTGGTGAAACCCCAAATGTATAAATAGCAAATAAACAACCAACGGACTGCGCTAAATCATCGTTCACCTACACCAGTTGCAAGAATGCAAGCATATGATACATGTATCATATGCTTGCATTCTTGCAACTGGTGTAGGTGAACGATGATTTAGCGCAGTCCGTTGGTTGTTTATTTGTTAAAAATAAGATGAGCAGACAAAATATGAAGAATGCAGCTGGTTTATTTGAGGCAGAGCAGAACAGATGCAAAATATCACACACAGGCACTGACAATCACAAGGGATACAGGCCAGTGCATATTGGCATCAAGATGGCAGGGGATTTACAGAATAAACTGGATACAGACTGATAAAATTCAAGAGAATAACAGCGCTACAGAGTCCAAACACACAGGAAACAGTCAGTCCAAAAGGCAACAGGCAATGGATGATCCAGCACTGAGGGTTTAAGTAGGCAGGTGTCAGATGCAATTTATGGCCAGGTAATGAATACGGCGATGCCTATCACCTGACCAAGGGACTATGGGCTCTATTTATAGAGTTCATTTTGGAGTGATAGGAGCAGTTTTCAACAGAAACCTGCCCCTATCGCTTCAAAATGACATTTCTCATATTTAAAAACCCTGCATCGCCAGTGGAAACTATAGTTTCCATGACGATGCAGGACTCCTTCTCCTGCCATCACGGGTTATATCCTATATGTTCTTTATACATCGGATCAGCAACATTGTCATTTTGTGGTAATATTGATAACTGTTTAAAAAGGGCAAATAACTTAAATGCAAAACCTGGAATGTGGGGTTGACATATCCTTTATTGCATTTAAGGAAATTAAGTTTTGCTTCTTTTGCTGCTTGCAGGTGTTTTTTTGGCCAGATGTTATGCAACAGATCTCCTAGCATGTGAAACCCAATTCCATACGCTTTGAGATCCATCTGATGGGGCTTTCTTTTAAGCCAGCAAGGGGGCGGGGATAGGCATGCAAATGAGGGTGAGTGGGCGGCGGCAGATGTTTGGACGGATGAAGTTCCTTGGAGAACTTTGGGCTCTATTTACAGAGTTCATTTTTAAGTGATAGGGGCAGTTTTTAATATAAAACTGCCCCTATCACTTAAAAATGAAGTTTTGCTTATTTAGTAAAGCTGCATCGCCAATGGAAACTCGAGTTTCCATGGCGATGCAGGTAAAGTTCAGAGACCATCGCTGGCCCATTCTTCCTAATGCGGGCCAGCGTGGTCTCATATTTATACAGCTGGGAAGCGGAGTTTTATCACTCCGCTCCCAGTGTAACCTAACGGCAGCTCAGGCTGGCGTTAGGCGCTGTCCGCAGGGAGATCCCTGATTGCTTTTTTAAAATTTCTTTGCGATCCCCCTGAACCACCAATGTATTCCCCCCTTTTATCCACTGAAGCAGTAATCAGGAATCAGCTTGATTCCTTATGCCACTCTGTATGGCAGGTTCACACTATTTTACAGCATCGTCGGCGCTTCACATACGAGTGAAGCCCCGGTGATGCAGGAGCTTCAATCACCGGACATCGTGAGTCTTCACAACGAAGGTAAGTTTTTAAAAAATCTGGGGAGTGAAGTGTCCAGGCGCGCTGCGATGATAAGCGAGCCTGGATCACTATCACTCCCCAGATTTATGCGCTGTCCATAAATAGAGCCCTAAGTATCTTGACCCAGGGGCTCTCTTCAATAGCTTTGCCCAAATCCTGGTGCAGGTCCCAGCTAGACTGCAAATGGAGAAGGTGCAAAGGCTGCCATGATCCAATAGATGGCCGATCCGTAAGCCCCTGTTGGCATGAAATGATGTGAGCGGGGGAAAACCTTGTGGATATATGTCATTGCCTAAGTGTGCCAAGTGTGCCAGCTGCCAACACTTCAGAATGGAAATTGTAAAGATATATTGGTATTCAATTAATTCCTATATATCCAGCAAAGTTCACTTACACAGTCCTCAATCCTAGGAAACAACACTTTTGTGCAGACTTGTTTAAATAAACTGATGTAATTTGGAAATTATTTACAAAATGAGTAGTGATACATATGGGAAGCTGTCATACAATGCAATTGCCACCTGCTGATATTAACATCTGTTGTACAATAGTTTTCAGATTCAAACATAACTTCAGTATACCCCAGGGACCCCGAAGGTGGGTATACCGCCACCCACTTACCTTAATCTGCATGCCTGTCCCCGTCTCTCTGACGGAGATTATTTATGCTTAAATGTGTGAAAAACCTATCATAAGGAACAGGGTTCCGAGTGTTGGTCCATATTGCGAACGGCCCTATTGCGATAGGGCCGTTCTCTCCCAGCCAGTTAAAAAATGGCTGGGCAAACGATTGCAATTGATCCCTGGAGCACTGAACACGGTGCTTTAAAAGGTAAGTAACTATTCTATCCCCAACCCACTCCCTAACCCTGACAATAACCCTCCCCCCTGCAGCCTAACCCTAAGACTCCCCTCCCCGCAGCCTAACCCTAAGACTCACCTCCATAGCCTAATCCTAAATTTCCTCTCCACAGCCTAACCCTAAGTCTCCCACCACCCTGCAGCCTAACCTTAAGTCCCAGGAGAGTGTAACCCACCTCTCCGGTGGTTTGAACGTGTGAGTATGCGGATTGCATGTGCACCTATTCATAAAATAAAATCTAGAACGACTGTCATTCGAAATAGAGACAGCCAAGAAGCAACTTTCGGCTGTCCCTACTTTGTAATGACAGCCATCGGTGTTCTTTACGATGGGAGTTCCAATGCGGAACACTTTGTGCGCATTGCACAAGCACATTGCGGAAGTCAGGAAACTTTAATAACTGAGGATCAGGCCCAATAATCTTATAGTGATAGACAAAAGGAGTATTCAAGCAGATCATCTACCCTCTGCAAAACAAAATCTTGTATTATATATAAGAACATCCTTCTTTATGGTGCTTGGTGTCTGTATGTGTGTGTGTGTGTGTGTGTGTGTATGTGTGTGTGTGTGTGTGTGTGTGTGTGTGTGTGTGTATGTATGTATATGTGTATGTATGTGTGTGCGTATGTGTATATCTGTGAATGCCTAATGATTTAATATTGAAAACAATGGAAACTTTGGATAGAGAACTGAATGCTGTAGTAGCCAAATGCCCTGTGTCCTGTTCACCTGCTCTTCCTGCTGCAGGAAGGATGTGGGTTGATCTTGAAAGGAAGCGCATAAGATAAGTTTTGTTTTTTAGTTTTGCTTGAAAAAAAGAGTTTCTCTTTTTTTCCACGAGAATACTATCCGCTTTGTTTTCACTTCTCATCAAGAGCCAGCAGCTGCTTAGTGTTTCTCGGAGCAAGATAAGCAATGTGACATTCGCGGCCGTGTGCATGCATTGATTTGCTCACGTTGCTTGTGTTCTCAACAGTGTTTTGGGTCTGGCAGGCTTCCTAAAGGATGAAATAAAGATAAAGCTGAAAGAGGGCAGCTGAAATAAAGTAAACAAATTGTGGGTTAGGAGTGATTTTGCTCACTAGAGAATTACTGAAAGATGTTTTTGGCAGGCTGTGTGTTGTGTCAGTCGCAATAACATCTTCTTTGTAGAAGATGCAGTGACAGCAACACACGGGTGTGGTCCAGCTACATCAGGAAAACATATATCACCCTTCACTAGCACTCTGTATGCAGGGGGAAATAAACCCCCATCTATGGGCTCGATCACCGGCACTATATAATGGAACATTTTTCCATCTTGTATTATACCATGCTTGTTATGTGCTGTTTTTTCTGGTATAAAGATTGTTTTCTGGGCAGATGCCAATAGGTCATTATGATACATTCAGATGTTATTATAAAGACACTTGCCTACAGTCCCCGGGGGTCCCTGAGACTCAAAGATTTTAAGCTTTATTCCAGGCTTCTGTGAGAATGGGTAACCTTCTCTGACCCCAAGCACTTTTAAAGGATGGGGGATCCTAAGGAAGAAATAATTCCCTAGCAATCTGTCAGACGCCATCCCTGCTCTGCAGACACAGGGGCATTGCCTTGCTTTAGGCCTGGTACTCTCGTATTCTGAGTGGTGGCCAGTGAACTCTACATCACTGGTCACCTGCTTTTCTAGGAGCACATGGACCCATACTTAGCATCTGGTTGTCTGTGCTTTCCTGTGTTATTCCTTAGGCTCCCATGCTTTTTGTGACTGTTC
>WWET01002065.1:66496-80557 GCA_011038615.1 Limnodynastes dumerilii
AAGAAAAAATAGGTATACTGTAAGTTAAAAAACTCCTTATTTCCTTATTATTGCTGGTATTTACATTCTCAGTTGTTCTGATTTGTACAAATTAAATGGTAATGATTTGTGTATTTTCTATGGGCAACAGCTTATTGCCTTGGCTAGTTAGGGTGCTATAAGAGGGATTGATTAGTGGGTTTATATATAGAAAAAAAAAAATATAAAAATATATAAAATAAAGTTTAAAATGTATTTACAAAAAAACCTTAAACCTGAACTATAGAGAAATTCATACTTTCCATGGAATACTGTGTTATTGTGTTGCCAAAAGATAGTTCAGACCAAGGCTATAGAGAGAGTAAATTCCTAACCCAGCCAGCTGCATTCTACGGCTGGTGTTATTTGTTCATGCTCGGGGCAGGATAGACCTTTTGTTTTTCAGACAGATTAACCTGACTGCTCAACTTTCAGGTCAGTGACTGGGAAACAGACACACTTAAAATGGTATCTCTCTTAGCAGCTGTGGTATGAATATTAAGGAAAATCCCAACAGACTGCATAAGTGATATTTATTTGAAGTTTTTATTACAGAACAATTCAGTGTAAACATAAATACTCTTAAGAAGCAAAAAAAATAAAACTTAAATAAAATAAAAACAAAAGAAAAAAAAACAAGAAAGAAGACCTATAGCTTAGCTTTCCTTTTAATCTAGCTGTTAATAATAGTGGACTGGAACCTAATTCAATAGTTCCATGCGGGCGGGCATCTTTGACTGAATTATCATAATTATCCTGAAACCACTGGCCTCACACTTATGGCTTTTCGCCAGCAGGACCCTACCCTACAACTTAAAATTGGGCCGGTGTTTAAAAGAGGATCGCACATAAAGGCTTAGGGCCGTATTCAGGGATAATTTTTTTAATGTACGCAATTATACGCACGGCTGGAGCAAGGAAACACCCACCAACAACCCAGACACTCCCCTCTCCCGGACGTGCTGTCGTGGACTTACGAGTGCCTGTTCTTTCCGTGTGTACTTACGTGCGTATATGTGCTCCGTCTGTGCGATTCATGATAACCGCGCCTCCATGCGTTCATTTAAATGCCTCCACCCACTTTTATGTAAATTTTCCCATATGTAGGTTTTCCGTGCGTTTGTTCCCAAGTGCGATTCACATGTACGTCCGTTAGGCACTTATGTGCATATAGTCAACATAAATAGCGTAACTAAAGTTACTACGCATGTGCAGTTGATCCGATCCTAAAAATATACACAGAACTACCCTCAAAAACGGATCTTGAATATGGCCCTTAGTCAGTCCCTAGCTGTATGATTTCAATACCTCCCACCTGCGGGCATGCATGAGTTCCTGTCCTGCCATTGGAATAACTTCCAACGTGTAAGTCTGGTCCCACTCAAACATTTGATTTTGTTTAGAGTGCATGCCAGATGCGTATGCCCGAAAATCCATCTGACAGGGAGTTTAGTGGAGGGGAACATGCAAATTATACAGTAAGGGTAGGGTTTTAGTGTTCCATGTGGATCAGTGGTCACATGGAATGCTGATCTGCACAGGACACCAAAGGTAGGGTTATTGCAGTGTGAATGCTACCATAACTGTACGAGAAAGGGGAGTTTCAACCTCTGTACCGTGCAGACTGCCTGACCTCTATACTGTTAAAAATCAATTTATTAAGTTCCACACAAATGTATAAAATGTTGCAGAAAAAATGTTGCAAATAGGTTTAGGAAGAAAAGGGGCTAGCCGCCTCTGTATGCATGCTTTGTAGGTTTTTAGCGGTGTAAAAGTTTGTCTCAAGCGCTGCTAAAAAGCAGAGTGGTACAGGAAGGGTTAGCACTGTAAAAGTCAAAGTTTATGAACGTTGATGCGGGAGAGAGGCTGACCACCTCTGTGTGTGGGTAGGGTAATAGCAGGATAAGTGCAGTGTGTAATTTTAGGGCTCACCCTCTTCGCAGGCAGTGTCCATAATGCAGATGTCCATAGTATGAAGGGACTTGCGCCTCTGTTCAAATAGCGGCAATGTTTTAGAGCCGATGTTATCCTGGGTTTATAGCAAAGGCTGGAGGCAGGGGTGTCCGTTGGAGAAGTAAGGTGGAGGTCCAGACAATAATTCAACGCGTTTCAGCCGTTATAGGCCTTTATCAAGGTATCCTTGATAAAAGCCTGTAATGGCTGAAACGCGTTGAATTAGAGGCGGTCAGCCTCTCTCCCGCATCAACGTTCATAAACTTAGACTTTTACAGTACTAACCCCTCCTGTACCTGCTTTTTATCAGCACCTGAGACAAACTTTTACACCGCTAATAACCTACAAAACCTGCATACAGAGGTGGCTAGCTCCTCTTCTTCCTAAACCTATTTGCAACATTTTTTCTGCAACATTTTATACATTTTTGTGGAACTGAATAAATAGATTTTTAACAGTATATACTTCTCCTGTCCTACTCTGCTCCCCATTAGCGCTTGAGCTTACCCTGAGTATTTTTATTTACCTTTCTGCAATTATCACTGGCTCTGGTGGAGCATTTTAAAATACTCTCCAAGCACAAGCTTCTCCCACCTGCGCTTGGCACTATATGAAAGAAAACCCTTCTTCTGTGCCTTACCTCTATGTGTATGGAAAACATACAGAGGTCTGAGGTCCGTATTCACAGATCCATTTTTTTTAAAAGCACGCAATTATACACACACACGTAGCAAGCCAACACCCACCAACACCCAAGACACTCCCCTCTCACGGAAATTGTAGACTTACACCTCCATAGACCACCTTACGTGTGTACTTACGTGCGTATATGTATTCCGTACGTGCTATTCTATCTAACCGTGACTTCAAAGGCTCATTAAGTGTCTCCGTTCACGTAACTTTTCCAGTATGTATTTCAACCTCGCCCTTCCGTGCGTATGTCCCCCAGTGCGATTTACATGTCCGTACCTAAAGTACTTACATGCGTATATTCTATGTAACTAATGTAAATAAAGTTACTACGCATGCGAAGTTAAACCGTACCTAAAAATACGCACGCAGCTCCACGTGAAAACGGACTGTTCTGAATTTGTCCTAAAATACTAACTTTTAAGAGTTGGGGATGTAGACATAAGTTGTAATGGCACAATTTGCAGAGATTCACATCATTAACCCCAGAACTATATGTGTGGAGAGGGTGCTATCGTGAGTTCATGAGGACTCCTGTAATGGCAAGTATGAGAAGAAGCAACATTTTTGTTCTGCCCTGAGCCATTATATTCATACATTTCACAAATCATACTGATTAGTTCCAGGAAGGAGATCTAGGTAGTTACGTATTAACTTATAGAAGCACAATACTCAGTAGGTGATAACCCTATTTCAATTTTTTTGCCTTGCTCATTACATTTTTGGCAAATTTGCATTGATGCAAAGTTTACATTCCTTGGGAGATTGACTTTTACACATACCAGTCTTTGGGATAAACAAATATTGAGTTAATGTTTGCAGGAAGCAGTAACCGTCTACTGGAAAAAGTTAACGCTACAGTTTTTTTTAATAAGTAATATTTGTTTACCACGTAGGACTGAGGATGAGAATTAAGGGTGTACACAAAGTCTTTGCAATCAGTGTGTGCTTTTGCTATTCATACTTAGACACAAGACAATATTAAAGAATTTAAGGCTTTTTTTCTATTTATGTAGCAATATAGGGTAAGAATGCTGTGGTGAACAGATAGAATAAAACTCAAATCTATGCAAAAATAAAATGCAAAGAAGCATTTGCAGGCTATGGGACTTGCACTATAGATATATCTACCTACAAAATAGTGAAGGTTTACACATTATAGCAAACTCATATTTTATCACTCTTTTTATTTAAGCTGTTTCTCATCATTTTGGTATTTTGAAAATGATCCTGGACCGTATTCACAACTAAGAAAGTCTGTAGGCTCCTGTACACTCCATACGGAGGTCTGCAGTAAAATGGTACTGTGCATGTGCAGCACCATTATATAAGCAACGGAGCACAGCCGACAGATGCTGCTCTAGGTGCGGATCAAAGCTCCCTGCACGGAGGGCTCACCCCCATGCATAAGAGATATGCACAGGGGTTGGAAAGAGGCATTCAAATTGTACAAGAACCCAAGCCTTTACATACGATGCAGTATCCCGCACAGAAGGGTTTCCGTGTGGGTGACTTAAGGTTGGGTCCCTGCTGGCGGTTACTCTTGCCACAGCAACGGTCACAGTAGCATAAGACTGTATCATTTCTCAATAGTTAATAAAATAGAAATGTATGTCAGCTATATGTTTGGTATGGTATCCCTTTATAACTCTGATATAATTCCATATATAAATGATATATGATCTTAACTAACTTTTTCACTTCTCTCCTATCCTGTGCTGCCATCTACTATTCCTCCTCTCTGTTCTGCTCGGTTTTCTTCATGCTGTTCACCTCTGTCTGTCCCTCTATCTGTCTTCTTATCTTCTTTCCCATACTTTCCTATTGTCCACTCTCCCTTTGCTCTATCCTGTCCTCTCCCTCCATACTGTCTTCCTGTCTGCTGTGCTCTTCCTCTATTCTATTCTGTCCTGTCTGCTCTCTCTGCTCTGTTTTCCACTCTTCTATCCCCATTACTCCTGTCTGCCTGTCCCTTCCCACTGTCCTGTCCACTCCCTGCACTCTGTGTTTTTCTCTTTTCTCCTATCCTGTCCCACCATCCAGTCTCCCTTCACTCTGTCCTTTCCACTCTCTCCTCTCTGTCTTCTCCTCTTCTTTTCTATCCATCTACTCTTTCTCCACTCTGTCCTGTCCTCTCCGCTCCCTCTGACCTGTCTTCTTATCTTTTATGTCCTGTTCCCTCCCCCTGCTTAGTCTTTTTTTCTACCGTGCTGTTCTTCTGCTCTATCCTGTCTGCTCCTTTGCACTGTCTTCTTTTCTTCTGGATCCTGCTCTCCTGATCATTGCTGGAGTTGTTGTCAGCTGTGTAATGCCAATTTGATGTTAGGGTTCAGGTTAGGGTTAGTTTTGGGTTATTTTAATGTCAAATAGTAAGTGCTGGCACTACAATATTCCGGTTGACAGCTGTCAAGTTAATAACCCTGCTATGTAAAGTAAAGTAAAGTTAGGAAAATTAAACCTGTCCGTTAACTGTCAACTTTCCAACAGTCTATGTTTAATATTCCATAAACCAAAAAACCTTGCTGTTTTATATGACTGATTAAGGGTTTCAAAATGATACAAAATAAGAGACCTATGAAATGTAACCACCAATACTTCAAAAAGCAATACATTTATGGCATTAAGGATGGGGCCTTAGTAGACATGTTTTTTAAGCAATACAGGCAAAAACGGTAAATCTCTGGACAAGATCAGAGTGAGGCATCTTATGTGCATGGGACAGTCTATAACCCCCAGAAATCAAACACACAAATTTGTGACTTAGCAGCAAGACCGTTTAATAAGTGACCGCAATTTCGCTCCATGAGAGTGCTGAATTTGCAGCTAATCACAGAATGTGATGGTATATATCATGTCTAAACTGCTTAAAGAAAATGCCCATTAAGGCACATCTGCTCAGTGCAGTGAATTCCAAACTGGACAAAACTTAGAAAAAAGGAAGTGTAAAAAATCTGCATTATTTTCCACTTTGAACGATTCAGTTTTTCATTTTTTTTCTATAAAATGTGGCATGCGACACCAACAGACGATTCTTTACACATTGATAAAAATTTCATCTTAAGCTGCTTTCACATCAACACCACAGCAATAACTTGAGATTATTGCCATGGTTTTTCACCCCCCAAAAATAAAAATCAGCCATGTGAGACCCTTAAAACACTGCAGGGTAGGCCTGGAAAAATTCTGGGTCCCGGGTATGCCTTGTCAGTGTGAAGGGCTGCCCATGCCTCCTGGCGAGAGATTTGTTTACTGTTGCCATAGCAACAGCGAACAAATCCCTCCAATCAGATGGGTTAGGTTTCAACACAGGTGGCTCCTTCCACACCACCACCTTACCAGGGTCGGACATGGGAAAAACCCTTCTCTTTTCCCATGTCTGAGTTTTGGGCATTATACAGTTGGTGGTGGGTGTTGATGGGTGTCACAGTCTTGTTTTTTTGCTGCTGTTTAGAAATCAGGAAGGTTTAAAATACATTTGGTTCCTTCCATTGGTAAAGTCACACAGTTAGATCTTTCAAAGCCATGTGTCTTACCAACAGGGGTGTTATAAGAAGTGAGGGGAGCCCTTGTGAAGGATTTGTACATGGGCCCTCTCTACCCTTACCCTAAGACAGGACTGTTCTAATTTACAGGCCGCAAAAGGGGCAGAGCCTAACAGGCACTTTAAGCCCCACCCATTTTTCTTCCCACAAATCGGGACAGTCCTACTACAGGTGAAGGGGGGCCAATTTGTCATCTATTTCTTCCCTCCGGGACATCTTGTAGGAAAGAAATAGATGACTTGGGTGCAGGATGAATGCCACAGGGCCCCCTGTTCTGAGGGGCCGTGTGCACTTGAACCCCGAGGGGCCGTGTGCACTGAACACCCTGTACCCATTATAGATACGCCTATGCTTAGCAACAATACATGAGAATCCTCCTTGGTTATATATAGAAGTCTACTCTTCTCTTCAGAGTACTCATATACCTTTGCACAAAATCTTTACCACATATACTTCTTAAGGGCGCCATACACTAGAGCGATTTTCAGCCCGATCACCCACTTATTGGGTGATTGGGCAAATAATCGCTCTAGTTATTGGCCAAGATCTGTATTTCTCCCTGTACCGCTGCTGCAGATCTATGCACTATGCTGCTCTGACAGAGCAGCTTTGTACATAGCTCGGCAGAAGCACCATAGAGAGCGCTGCCTCCCCTCTTCTACTAGGATTATCGGTCCCAGCAGAGGAGGTGTATGGTGCCGATAACAGGAGATTTCCCTTGCGGGAAATCGTCCCATTTATCGGTCTACCCCTGCTGGGACCAATAATCGCTCTAGTGTATGGCGGCCTTTACATTTATCTCCTTATTCTTTAAAGAGCTCTAGTTAATAGCTAGTGGTGGGTACAGTGTATTGAATCCAGTGTTCTTTCTGCACAGTTAAAACAGCAGACAAAATGTATTTAACACCCATGGAATGAACCATATGTTTTAATTTTTAATTTCATTCATCATCTAAAACTGTCTTGGCATATATCTGTTACAATCTGGTACCTTGCTTTGTCCTGGAATAAAAAGGCTTCAGAAATCTCACTTAAATGTGTCTGCTGCTGGTGTGAGTTGGAACAACACCTTGTGCTTATGAGACAGACAGAGTGATTAGCGTGACAGCAAGCAGCCTGTCATCGTTGTGTCTAACATTTGTAAGGACATATAACACAAACATGAGTCGTCTCATTCTGGCAAATATCAGTTCTGCACACACCCATCTTCTGCCAGACAGTCACAGGATCATCATGACTGGATCTTGTGATATACACCCTACTTTAATGGTGCTGATTTCAAACACATATGTTTATACATAACTGGCTCCTATACATAACAGATTAGCCCTATAACTTTACTTTAGGCATATTTTTATCATAGAACCTGTATCAATTACTTTAATTGCATACAGATGGTTATGTAACAGATTCATCAGTGACTTCAGACAGTAATCTGACCCGTCAGCAACAGCCATGGCGTTAATTATTGAAAAATTGCAGGGATTTTCATTTTGTCCATAACATTTTTCTTTTGTGCAGGGCCGAGCCCTTAGGTAACCTTTTTCCAAAGAGTCTTTTGATTGTCATGTGAGTTAAATGTACTTTACATTCCATAATTCAACCTTACCTCAAACAGCACTGCAGAAAATGAAATGACTTAATGTACAGAGGATTCACGAAAGAAGCTCCAGCGGTACACAGACATCCTGTCTGCACATGTTAGCGATAGTTCACTGAAGTTCAGGAAACAACTTAATAGACTGTGAAATGACCCTGAAAGGGAATGAGGTCAAGGTCATCTGCAGAATGCTATCACAAAATCATACTTCCTGGTCCTATATGCCTTTTGTTAGGAGGGATGGTACCTATTTGAAGCCTAAATCTACTGTGCCGATTTCATTTTATAATATTGCTCTCTGTTTCCTGTGTTATAGATTTATTATGTTTCTCTTCTAAGTCGCTACCTGCTTATCCTTTTCAACAAAATAACATTGGACGGGATTCACAAACCCAAAATTTTGCCTATTTTTCCGATTATAGCTACTACACCACCGCTCACTATCTCTCCTCTCTTATCTCCATCCACACTCCCGCACGTCTTCTCCGCTCTGCTGGTGACTGTCCCGTCAACTCCAACCTGATAACTATCTCTCACTCCCGCATCCAAGACTTCTCCCGGGCCACCCCTCTCCATTGGAACAACTTAGCACATCCTATCAGGCAATCCAGCACCCTCCAATCCTTCAAATGCTCCCTCAAAACCCACTTCTTCAGGCAAGCCTACCCTTCCTCCACCTAAGCCTACCTGCCCTCCCCATCTTCACCACTGTGTCTCCTGTTTATTTGCCCTCTCTCACTTAGCATGTTAGCTCTTATGTGCAAGGTCCTCCTCCCTCCTGTCATCCCCCCTTTACCTTGTCCTCACCACTTCCCACCTTTTTCTCTCTACTGTCTGTCTCTGTCCTTAGTCACCTGCTTCTACACACATGTCCAGCATCTTTTTTCCTTACATATTGTTCCGCTTTTAAAAAAAATTTTGTACTGTATTTTAATTTTGCTTTGTACATGTATTGTGTTCCTTATTTATGTTTTTTATACCCTCTGTTAATTATTGTATTGAATTGTATATGTAACTATTGTCTTTGCTATTGCCTCTGTACGGCGCTGCGGATACTGTGTGGCGCCTTATAAATAAACGTTAATAATAATAATAATAATAATAATACTACGCATGCATAGTAACTATTTTACGCTATTTACGTAGCATTTCATTACCTAGATTGTGTACATGCAGTCTTATGAACTTGGGGCCGTATCCAGACCTACGATGGTACGCTGAGCGGTTTACCGCTCAGCATACCATCGTTTCCCTCCCCTGACACTCCCCCTTGCCCCAGCGTATAAACAGTCGCTTACGTTGGCTGAAGGCTACTCTAACTACAGCTGGCATAAGCGACTGTTAATACGCTGGGATGACGGCGTTAGTACGTTAACGCCGCCCTCCCAGCCTCATTACCCTCGCTCCCCCCACCTACCTGCCATAACTTCCACGTAGTAACGCTGAGGGACGCCCCCTCCAGCGTTACTACGCTGAAGCTACGGAAGCTTTATGCAGCTACGCCGGGCAACTTCTGCTCGGCGCATGCACAGATCGTCTTTTTAGACGATCTTATGCGTACGCCCGGCGGTAATACTGGATCAGGCCCTTGGTGCTTAAAACCTTAATAGGCTATGCGGTTAAGCACCAGTCCTGGCGCCGGCTCAGACAGTTCGCCTGCTGTTAATGTTCGAGCTACAGCTTGCACCTGTGGTGTGAAAGTTTTGGGAGTCGTGCTTAGTGTTCTCCATATATGTTGAGTGCATAACAGCTCAGCTTCAAAGCGGCATGTGCAGCCGCCACCAACTAGAAAGTGGATCTAGTGCATTAAGGTGATTATTTCATAAAAGAAGCAATCCACAAACAGCAGTCTCTATTAATAGCCGGGATCATTAGTACAAGCTGCTGGTAATAGAGTAATGTTTCCTGCATGTTGCCTGCCTGGTGTCCTGTCCATTCCCCAGTTATCTCTTGGTGTCTGTTACCTTGCCTGCTCCCTGTGCTTCCTTCCTTACCCTCGTACCACTCCTGGTAGTGTGTTTGTGTTTGTTATTTTCACTCTCTCCCTGCTGATTGTCAGTGCTTTCTTTGGGGTAGATCCAGACCTAAGTACGCTAGCGGTTTTACTCTAGCCGCTGACGTAAAATCGCCTATTGGTATGTACTGTGCATGGGCGCGGCAGATATTATGCCACGTAACTCTAAATGTACGTACCATCAGCGTAACTATGAATGAAGGGGCGGGTCATCCATACGAAATTCCATTGAAATACGCTTTGTAGGTGGAGGGAGGCATTTAAATTGTACAGCACGGGCCGGGTTAGGCCGCTACGTACGTGAATCCATTAGCTACGTCCGTACTTACGCTTTGAAACGACCAAAGTACATACGAACGAGGGGAGTGCATAGAAAATACGCTAACAAGCACTTAGGTCTGGGTCTGCCCCTTTGTGTTTGCCCAGTGAATGTGTTATCCATCTCACACTTATAGTGCTCTTTACTATATGTAGAATGTATTCCATCTCACACTACTTGGCTCTTTATTCTGTGTAGTATGATCAATTGAATACACATAGTGAATCAGATATCTTTCACCATGCTCCGTTCCACTCTAGCAGGGCTGACGGAATTTGATTTACAGGACCTGGATACCCTTGCAGGGCCCTTGGAGGAATTACATTCTGAGTTATTAAACACTACTACAAGACTACATGATCTAAAGAAAAACTCGGTCTACTTCCCAGTTCTAAATGTTTGTCCCCAAATAATAGTCTTTTTACAGCTTGTCTCTAAAGATCTTGACACTTTACAAGATAGGCAAAAGACCCTTTGGTTTAAGTCAAATTTAAGCAATGGTGAGAGAAAAGTAATAAAAGAAATTCAGAAATGGGAGGACATGATTATCATAGGACATAGTGTTGTCGCTGTGTGAATATGTAAAAGAGGCGGAACGTCAATTGGCTGACAAGAAATTCTATTATTGTCTTCTTTTTGACCCTACTGCCAATTTTTTGAAGATCTATTAGAACCATATTTGTTAAGCTAGGAATGACAGTAACATCTCTATGACATCATAGAGACTAAATAAGGGGGCCTCTAGTGAATGAAGCCTCATTATCCATGGAACTCCCCAAGGAGCAGCATCAGACTTCAGCATCTCTGCACGACAAGAGGATTCTTCTAGCAAGATCACGATGCCTTCAAGCAACGCTCCCAAGATAGCTGACTACTGAAATGTGAGTATGGATTTAAAAAAAAATATTTTTACACTATGGGACACTTGTGTAAGATTATTTCATTTAGTATAGGGACCAGTTTCATATAATAACGGGGAATTTTGGGGACACTAGTATTTAAATACACACATAACGGCTAGACTTTTTTGGGGATTCACTATTGGATTAATTTCCATTACATAGGGGACACAAGATTAAGTTAATGGGACATTTTTTATACACATTGGGCTGGATCCAGAGTTAAGAAGGAGCTTGAAATTAAGGACCTGATTCACATTTAAGAATCTTCTTAAAATAAGAACTTAAAGTCACTCCTGGGCTAAACCATGTTGATTAGAGGGGAGTCATATTTCATCTGTTGCAAACAGTCCTAGTGTTGAGAGGTGATATTCCCCTGTCCAAGTCTAAATAACAGTGTAATAGTAAAGCTGGTCAGTATCTGTTTTCAGTAAGCAATTCAAAGATGTATTCCTACATGCAAAGAATACAATTAACTTGACTCCCCCCCGAAAACAACATGGTTTTGCCCAGGAGTGACTTTAAGTTCTTATTTTAAGAAGATTCTTAAGTATGAATCAGGCCCTTAAGAGAGGAAAGTTACTCCTGGGCTAAACCATGTTGATTTCAGGGGAGTACAATACATGGGCATGCTGTGCCTTCTAGTACTATATGTGCCAGCATGCTAAGGGGTAACAACAGCCCGTGCACTGCTTTTTAACTTAAAAAATGGATTTTTAATAATTGTTTTTCTTTACATGGGGTAATGGTTTCAGTGACTTTTTGGGTCTAAATCGCCACAATTTAAGCCCCGAAAAGTCACCGAATATTGACAGTGATTTGAAATCACTGAAAAAAATCGTCAATTTGGTAAATGCTGTGATTTTTTCAGAAAAATCGCGCTGAAAACGGGCAATAAGCGGCAATTTCAAATCACCGCCAAAATACGCCCATAGTAAATTTACCCCTAAGTCCTGTAGCCAAGCATTTCCTAAATTATCATAACTCTAACCGTAATCTTCCAACTGCTTTTGGAATACTTAAGGTAAAAAAAGATCAAAGAGGGGGAGATTGGGACAAGATATTATGTCAAAAAGAGGCCAAGCTTCTTTTTCTAATGAATAGTCAGCAGCAAACGCAGGATTTTGAAAAGGGGGTTTCCAATATGTGTAATACATGTGGGGTATATTAGCATACCTCCCAACATTTTGGAGCCCGAAAACAGGACATATAAGCTCCATCCCGTTCAAGCTCTGCTCCTGTCGAGCTCCCACTGTCATGCCCCACGGTGCAAAAATTACCCCTAGTCTGTGAGTGTGTATCTTAGGGAATTACACTGTAATGCGGCAGAGGTTGATGTACTGTTTAAAATTGTAAAGAACTAATCTGACTGTCAAAATATCTAAAACGTCCATGAACGTTCTCTGTGAAAGCATATAATGTAGATTTGAAAATAAAAAAAATTCTACATTAAGGAATTGCATTGGTTATTGGCTGTAACAAGTCCTGTTTTTTATATTGTTTAAGTAATTTATCATTTACTTCTTTCACACGGTAAAATAGTAGTTTTATATTGGAGGTACACATCTAATAGCAATAGCAGTATACAATGCATTAGTAAAGCACATTACACAATGGACCAGAGCTTATGTCAGTGCATAAGCACTGCTGAATTGTTGTGACCCATTCACCATCCTCACCTGCTTTCCTATTGCAGCACAGGCCGGGACCATCTTCCTCCATGTCAGTCTGCTTCATATGGATGCTAAGCCACGCCCCTTTTGTGGCACCCACGAAACCCTTTTTTTGAAATTTTACTTTTTTTGCACATTTATTTATTTTTTAATTTTCAATCTGGGGGGGTTTCTGGGCAACCAGAACCCCCCCCCCCTGGGTGCGCCACTGTGGTATTTGGGCTTGAAACAGGATTAGAGGTCTGTATAATAAACACACAGGGCCTCATGTAGATTTTTTGTTTACAATGTTTAGTTGAAAAATATACAAGTACGATACTTCTATGCATCTCAACTTGCACTTGGCCAGCTCTGCTGCAGGCACAAGGTGCATTGCTAATTGCACATGACTTGTAAATGCATAAATTTAGCAATACAAATAAGTACAACTCAATACAAATAAGTTTATCTTTGTAATCTGTTCATTAGTATGATAAGCTGCTTAATCTTTGTACTCTCATCCTGGCTAATTCAGAACAAATTGCTTTTTTTAATGTAATATTTAATTTTTTTTTCATTTTATTTATGACTTTGTACAACTCCTTTTTTCAATTAACAGATAATCCTTGGCCAAGGTATAACCAATGTTTCCACGATACATAACCATGTTATACCCATGCACTTGCGACTTGGTGACTGTGGAAAACAAATTTACATAATAGAGCCTGAATATTATGCGACTTTACACAAAATGCCGCACTTGTTGGCAGATCAAGGACTATACGTATAAGTTTATTTTGCATTTCTGTTTGGATCTAATATTTTTTTATTCATTTCATAATTAATTATAATAAATATAATCATTAAAAAATGTGTATTATTTTCTTTGAACAAAAAAAATAAGTTATCATGTAACAATGTAAAAATTAAAGCAAAAATGTGGATCCTAGGGGTAAAAGATAACAGGACCTATAATCCAGTTCAGATCCGATGCTGTCTGTGTGGTGTGGGAGTTATTACATTTAGTATAATCATATAATAAACAAAAGGGAGGTTCCGCGCTCCAAACAAGCATTAAATAACACTATGTGTCAGCACATACATAAAAAGGAGGTTTAGTTCACAATATAGCTATATTGGGTTAAGCTCACCTGCCCAGCGTCAAGGCACCTCCTGTAGGTGAGTCCCTATCCATCTGCTATATGTGTACTCAGGAGGTCTGTATTAAGACACTCCTGCCATATGAACAGTGTGCAGCGGCCATTTTGTGGGAAGGGGTCAGGCTCCCAAAGTGAAACTAGTAACAGTAACAAAAATACACAAGCTGTGCTTCTAATTCAGTATATGAAATGTGTGCAAGTGTATATATAAATG
>WWET01002065.1:134865-148099 GCA_011038615.1 Limnodynastes dumerilii
CACACACACACACACACACACACACACACACACACTCACACAGTGTCCCTTTCACATACACACACTGCCCCTTCGTCATACACACACTGCCCCCTCTGCTCATGTACTTACCTTTTATTTGCTCTTATTTAATCTTCTTCTGGCTCCCCCTGAGCTCCTCTCCACGCGCTCCTCACTGTGAATGCCGGCGTGGTGATGCCACGCTCAGCCGACATGCAGGAAGCAGGAGACTTGAGGGGAAGGAGGAAGCCGGGTGCCGTCGCCGCCAGGAGGTAAGTTTTTGTTTTTTTATTCAAAGCGGGCAAGTCCTTTTTGCGTTGCAGGTCTGCGGCACACCTTCCAGCTTGCTCTGGCACACTGGTGTGCCGTGGCACACTGGTTGCGGAGCACTGCATTAGATCACAGTAAATACCAAAATTCTATTTATATGTCCCCCTTATATAAAAAAAATGGCTGTTTAATCATGATAACATTAGACCAGTGGTTGAAGTGGGAAACTAGAAGTGGCGGTATGGACATTTAGAAGTGGCGGTATGAAAATATAGAAATAATGGAAGTGAATGGGGAATTATAGCTTTTCAATGAAACCAATGGGAAAAGTAACGGTATGTCATACCCCGTATACCCCCTCACTTCGAGCCCTGCATTAGACAATATAGTAGACGTCACACACAAACTTTAGAAATTTCTAATACTATGAACTTGGTATTAATATTAGTGTACTGGTATTGGGTCAGATCATGAGAGCTGCTTTTCCTCCATTTTCTGTGCTTTACAATTGTGTTGCAGCCATTTTCAGATTCCGCACATGCATCCATACTACCCACTCGGATCATATTGCTGCCCATACAGTCTTAAGGGCAATGACACTTCCAACACTTTCTGACAGAGGGGCTGGGTTGCGATCATGTGGGTCTACTCTCTTACAATATATAGTAAAAGTATTCCCTCTCAAAGATGCCCTAGACCTCAGGGCAGCTTCCATTTCTTGTGTACTGTGTGATGTGAGCAGTTATAGTTACAGGACGTGGGTCCCACTGATGCCCACCAGTCAACAGGATGATCCCTGTACTGGTCACCCGTTATAATAGGATTATATAGCTCTCAACTGTTGCAGAGCTGTAACTAGGGTGAGTTTTGTAGGAACGATGCACACCCAGGTCAAACAACATGGCACCTACGTCAGTCAGGAGGGAGGTGGACCCATCCACAGTTACCTTTTTGTGCATGGTTAAGTGGATATCACAGCTCTATGATTGTGGATCCCTTCTTATCTTATCCAGTATTTAGTTACAGAAGAATCAGGTCTCTGAACACAGACCATTGTTATGAGATGCATATTTGCATCTATGTATTATGTAGTAGCTTATTGTAAAGCAACTTCCTCAGCTTGGTGGCTTATACATAATACTAAAGATACAGCACTAAAAAGTGTATATAAATATAATAATAATGAGCTTTGAGAAAGTCTGCAGCTGCAGATGAAATGCGTAAGCAGACGAGATAATGTGTGGATCCAGAAGGAGAGAGAGCACATCGCGGTCAATGCTTTGAAAAGCACAGTGTTGAAAGCCTAATAATTATCAAACATCCCTATCCCAGGGCTGGCCACCCACGGGAGCATTGTCAATCCTCGCTAAGAAAGTTCCTTTTCAGATGTCCCTATTTCGAATAAAGCAGAGTTTCTATTTTTTTTTTTAATGAATGTGTGAGTATGCAGTTCGGCATACTTCACCCATTCACTTTTGCACTTACTGGTATCCCTCCGCTGCACCTCCATCGCTGATATCGCTGGACCAGGAACAGGTGAGTAAACTCTCTGTGCGGGGTAGGGAAGGTTAGGGTCAGGCTGTGGGAGATGGTGGAAGGGTCAGGCTGCAATTAAGGGAGGGTTAGGGTCAGGCTGCCAGGAAGGGAGTGTTAGGATTAGGGTAATGAGAGGGGAGGGTTAGAGTAAGAATTAAGAAATGGAGTGGGAGTCTATTTTTTTACAACTTTTCGCACCATGGAGCTTTCAGTGCTCCGTGGATCGAGGCATAGCAATCAAAATCCCAGCCAGTTCGCAACTGGATGGGGAGAAAACTGCCGATTCGAAAATCGTCCATTTGTACCGGAGCCCCACACCCCACCGGGAGAAAGAGTCTGAGCCTCATAATGTACTGATTTACAAGCTGGACTACCACTGTTCATTTTACCTATCTCATAACAGAGTCTTAGGGCCTGATCCAGACCTACAATGTAGCGTTGAGCGTACTAACGCTCAGCGTTACATCGTGGGACTCCCCCTGACACTCCCCCTGCCCATCGTATTTACACTCCCTCACGCCGGCTGCAGGCTACCCTAACTTTAGCTGGCGTAAGGGAGTGTAAATACGCTGGGACGTCGGCGTTAGTACGATAACGCCTCCCTCCCAGCCTCATTACCCTCCCTCCCCCACCTACCTACTCTAACTGCAGCGTAGTAACGCCAGGGGACGCCCCCTCCAGCGTTACTACGCTGCTGCTACGGATGGCAACATCTGCCCGGCGCATGCGCAGATCGTCTTTTTAGACGATCTTACGCAGATGCCCGGCATATTAACGCCGGGCAGCGTAGTTCAGGATCGGGGCCTTAGTGAGGAGATTGGAGCAGGACACTATTTTAAAGAGAGAGACTTGGAAGTGGGGAACCGACATCTGTGAATACATCAGCCCACCGTGCGGCTGGTAAGCGTGGTATCCCAGGCGGACACCAGGTATCTCAAGTATCTCAAACCAAATCCTGAACTATATGTCAATAGACTTTTTCACTAATGTGCAATATTGATTGACTATCCAACCGTGATTTGATTGTTCTTAAAATTAACTTTGGATCCACATGTGATTATTTTAGTGATTTTATGGTGAACAAATAAAAGTTATTAATATTTTTAGGTTTTGCCGGTACCTTTCATTAATGCCAACACTTATTTGTTTATTACAATTATTATATTTATATACACTTTTTAGCACTGTATCTTTTATATACTATTGTGTTTAGGAGAATTTATTTTCTCTCTTCTATAAGGGAAAGCACAGACCCTAACTTGTGAATCGCACCTAGGGACATAGGCACGGAGGGGCGTGGTTTTAATCCGGACGGTAGAAGTTACGTGAAAGTGGGTGTGGGGAAGCATTTAAATGGGCATTTGAGGGCTTGTTTAGATAAATACGCATATACGTAAGTAGCATACACACGTAGAGTTAAATGTGCCCAATGGAGGCGGAAGTCACTGAAAACCGTCAGTGCGAGGGGAGTGTTATAGGTGTTGCCTTGCTACGTGCGTGCGAAAAACGTGCACATAGTAAATACGGATCTGTGAATACGGCCCATTATTTCTACAATCCCCCTTGATTAATAACCACAGTTAATAGAAATGATCACCTCGTGAGTTATGAGTTACGGAAGCCAAACAGCCGTCACGTTTTTTCAGAGACTTAGGGTTTCAGAGCAGGTTGGATAAATCAACAGGTTATTCTACAATAGAAGTACAATGCTTATTACAAAAAGAAGATTTAACAATGCAAGGTTACAAGGCTAAAGCAGAATAAAAAGACATACAAGTAATTTAAAATAAAAGTTAGAAAAATCTGAAAATAAACACCTTTGGATAGATTAAATCCTTGCTAAAGGGGAGTAGAAACTTTGGATTGTTCCATCAGACTGATAAACTGGGCCTCTTCTAGAACAACACTCAGTTTGGAGCTCATTGCATTTTTAAAGACCCCTTATCTTATTATCTCTCCTCCCCTTGGCAAGGAGAGGGTTATTGGCCAGTAGGCTTTGACCAGTCAGGAGTGACGGAGAGACTTAAAGGACTCCCCATCAGTTCCTGGTAGTTTACATTAATGAATTCATATCTTTCTCCCCCACTAGGTGTGTCACTTATGGTAAACCAATATTCATAACCCTGGCGTTATTAGCTGCAGCTGGCCATCAAACACAATATCGATGAGTTCCTGCATAATGTGTGCTCCACGTGCCCAAAGAAATTAGGAGTTCCCACTAATACTAGAAATATAATTTTTTCCCTCCAATATTATATTAACCTTTGCTCCTAGAGTCAATAATAGAGTCAGATACTGATCAGATCTCTGTGTTTTCTAGAGACCCCTATAGTGACAGGCCCTCTGTGGATTTGCAGCTGACCAGGTCTTTTAAAACTCCCTTCACCTGTGAATGTTATCTAACCTACTTCCCTTTCTATGACTAAAGCTGGCCATACACTAGAGCAATTATCGGCCCGATCACCCAATTATCGGGTGATCGGGCAAATAATCCCTCTAGTGTATGGTCCAGATCAATTTTTGAAACACCAAATAAATGCACCAGAAATGCTCTGGTGCGATTACTTGATCTTTTGATATGTTTGATATAAATCAGGAGAAAGATCCCGTTATTTTAAAGGAGCCAATCAGCAAGCTGAATGGCTCCTTATTCTTCAAAGCTGCTGTGACAGCTCTGAATTTATACTTTACAGCTGTCAGAGCAGCATAGTACATAAATATACAGCAGTGTCTATTGCAGGGAGTAGTACAGACAGGGATCAGCCAAAGCCTCGCTGTGTGAAGCGCGGCTTCGGCTTATTCTTATCTGAATAATTGCATGCAATAGCCGCTGCTGCATATCTATGTACTAGGCTGCTCTGACAGCTTTAAAGTATACCTTCAGAGCAGCTTTGTACATAGATATAAAGCAGCAGCAACATAGAGAGCCCTGCCACCCCCGCCCCTTCTTCTGCTAGGATTATCGGTCCCAGCAGGAAAGATGTATGGTGCCGATAATGGGACATTTCCCTAGCGGGAAATCACCCCGTTTATCGGCCTACCCTATGGGACCCCGATAATCGTTCTAGTGTATGGCCAGCTTAACTTCTAGAGAGACATTTGCCATCAAACCAGATCCCTTGGTGAGAAGACAAATGTAAATATCTTCATTTGTTTTGTGCCCAGCAATAGTTTATGAGTGTGCAGGTTTGACATGTGAAATATTGTATATTTCAGGTATTAATCACACATGTTCCTGACAGACACCTTTTAGGACTATGCCAATATTAACTGAATGATTACTTGGTTGCATTTATTTCTTTATTAATCATTTAACCTTTATCATAAGGATTATAGTTTGGAATGTGTCATCTATTTATTATCAATTATAACTTATTGGATTTCTTTTAGATATAGGGCCGTATTCACAGAAGCGTGTGTATGAAGTGCGCAAATACGTACGTGGCAAGGCAACACCCATGACACTCCCCTTACACGGACGGATTTTTGGTGACTTACGCGTCCATAGGGTAACCTTAACTCTACGTGTGTAGTTACTTGCGTATTTTCCTTCATGACAAACCACGCCCATATTAGTCCATTAAAATACCTCGCCCCACCCACTTTCACTAAACTGCGCACGTACGGAATTCAACCACGCCCCTTCGTACGTATGTCACTAAGTCCAATTTAGAAATCTGGGTGTAATGGACTTCTGTGCCTAAATCCAACGTAGATTGCGTAAAAAAGGTTACCGCGCATGCGCATTTCAACCGTACATAAAGATGCGCACGTAAAAAGTAGCAAAATCTTATCTGTGTATCCGGTCCATAATAAGGAGTAATATAGATACAATTAAAATGTATTTCATTCAAGTATTCATAATGTAGTCTCTCCAAAGTTTCAAATGTACTCTTGTGAATCATTTCTTCATTATAGCTTACCATTTAAGCTAACAATCTACCAATACTGATTCTCACTAGACTCTTGTGTCTTCCTCTGACCTCTAATGGTAAAATCTCATGACCGAGTCCTTGTGTCCTTTGAATCTCTCTGCCTTTGCCGTCATCTCTATCCCCTTGGATTCTCTTCCAGGTGGGGACATTAGTCCCTGTTCTGGTCTGCCGGACAGCCGGCCGTGGGCTGCACAGAGGTGGCCCTAAAACCACTGATGGCGGAGCGGCCCGGGGGGCATATGGCACCCTGCCCCACGGCCCAGCCCGCCTCTGCTCTTAATCATTGGCTCTGCCTGTACCTGATTGCTGCACCTATAAAGCAGGGCACAGGACTGGCATGGGGGGCTGAATGGCATGTGTAAAAATGGATCTCAAAATCATTGCAAGAATATGTGTGGACATAAATAAATGAAGGGAGTGTATCTGCATGACAATGAAAGAAATATGTCGCAATACATGAGAAACAGGCATAGATAAAAGGCAATATAAAAATAAAAATACTGTATGTATTGTTATGCAACCACAGGCTATGGGGACAGGAGAAAGGGCGATGTGCAAGTGGCAGGACAATAGCAAGAGTGGAGGATAGCATTAAAGAAAGATATTTAAGAGAGGGTAATTCTTATAGAAGGAGTTTGCAAAGCTCCATGACCTTATATTATAGAGAGTAACTAGTACAAAAATAAAAGGTCAGAACTGCTGATCTAGATGTCAGATACTCTCTTTTATGGGTTCATTTGTCATGTTATCATAAAAGTATTTTGCACACCATTAATATCTGTTTGTGGTGCACAATAAATACCAGACAATGGGGTAGATCCAGAACAACGTTTCCTTGCGTTTTTACGCCTGGCAGAGACGTAAAAATGCGATTTGGTATGTACTGAGCATACGCGCAACAGATGTTACGCTACATAACGTAACGTAACTCTGAGCGTAAGGGCCTTTCACGTATCAGCAGCGTAAGAACGTTCGAGGGGGCGTGCCAGCCTTCCGACAGCCGAAATGACGCTTCGAAAGCGGGTTTTTGCATTTATATAGTACAGTATGGGCGTGCTTCGCAGCGTAACTATGCGCAGACGATAAGATCGTGAGCGGACGAGTGTTGTTGCGCTGTCAAAAGTTAAGGTAGGATTTAGAAAGCGTAAAGCGGCCAAAGTACGTACATGCAGGGGGAGTGCCTGGGGGAGTGTATAGAAGGCACGCTCGCGTAAATACGCTACACTAATAAACGGATTGCAAGCGGAGCTCTGGATCTAATCCAGACTCAAGAGTGTTTGCCGCATGTGTGGGCTAAAGTTTGCACGCAAGGAACTAGTGCACTCCCATAACGTTCTCCTCTCATGTCCAGAATTTAGGTGACTTACATGTCTAGAAACCTTCCTTAGCTTCTCCGCACGGAATGCTCTCCTTACAGAACGCTCTGATGTACTCAAATACTGTACAATATAAATGCCCCATTGCATATCTTCGCACGTCACTGACAATGCCTGACTTATACAAGCCGCTTGGGTAAGTCGGCTGTTGTTATTAAGTCTGGATCCGACCCAATGATATTAAATATGTTACTTTAGTCATTTTATTGCTCGCATAAAATAGAGTGCAGAAACCTGCTGACTGCAGCCTTAATACAGGTTTCTGAGTCATGGAGCAGGCACCAGTCACTGATAGCTTTATAGGAAACCTGATAGTCAGAGGTCGGAGATAAAAGATTGATAATGAAACATCTGGCTGAATGAAGAAACACTAGTACATCTGTAAACAAAAAGAAGAGCCTCTTAAGCTTTTTCACTTGTCCTTAATTCATTTCTTCTGTGACAAACTGGCTATGAGCCCGTTATCTTGCTGTGTGCCTTTTGTTATGCCCTAACTTAGCGCTGATCTGCATTCAATGCTAGTCATTGTCCTTTTGCATGAATTTAAATATATTACAGTCAGAAATACCACATAATAAAGAGATAATGTGGCATTTGCTTCAGTATCGCAGCAGAATAATTTTATTCAGAAATATTATTCCTGACATTTCGCGCGGACTGGCTTTCACACGCTTAAATAGACATTTTGTGGAAGTTTTGATGTTAAAGTTCATGGCCTTGTTCAGTGTTTCTTATTCCTTGTCATCTGTGCTCATCTATTGTCTGTTACAGGGAAGAAATGTGTTGCCAATGGTTATAATAGTACATTATAACTGTCTTATTATAATATAATAGGCCTTGACTCAGAATAAGGGTAGTAAGGGGACTTATGCAAGTCTCTTGTGTAAGTCCCCCTGACATGAAAAATCAGCTCATGTGCACGTCAGATCTTATGTGTCGTAAGTTCTTCCATATGGAACTTCCATAAAATTGTCCGGCACTTAATATCCATATGCCTATATCCCTCCATACAGGCGGGGTTAAGTATGCTAATTAAGTGTTGGGGCGGAGATAAGCAGTTCTGCACGGATCTGCGTTCGTGTGAACACAGAATCTGTGCGGGTAGAGGTGTACACTTCCCTCTTCCGTACGTACATAAATCACACAGAGATCTGAATCTGGTCCATAGTGAGTACTTAATATTAAAAGTATCAGTTCCATTTTGGTACAAGATAAGTCGTCAGGGTCAGTTCTCCGTAGAGTCTACTAATAGAAACATTTACTTGTGGCAGTTGGGAAGCTGAATAGAGGTGCAGTCACCGATACGAAGAGCTGGTTTTTGAAATTGATGCCACCGAAAAGCTTAATTTTGGCTGCACCATTCCCAATGGTATTTATAAATGAAAATCTACATTCTGGAATGGGTACCATGTTGAATGGCCCATTTTTGACAAGGTACCCATTCTGGTTAGGGTTAGGTTGCAAGACAAGAAAGGTTAGGGTTAGTCTGCGGAGAGCAGAGGGTTAAGCTTAGGTTAAAGGAGAGTAAGCATTAGGCTATGGAATGAAAATGGTTATGGTTAGGGTAGGATTAAGGTTAGGCTGTGGAGAAAGGAGGGTTAAGGTTAGGGTTAGAGGAGTGTTAGGGTTGAGAAACTTTCTCTGATCTGCTGTTAGAAAATCACTCGGTCGGTAGCCATCTTCTGAGGGCAGACCCCTGGAATACACTGTAAATAATTATTAAACTATGTGTAATGCTTTTTACTTTTACATTTATAGGGGTTCATTTGCATTAATATGGCCTGTTTGTTGGTTATTTGTAGTAATGTGGCAGGACCTCACAGCATATCTTTTTAGGGTTCCTCCGTGTGCTTTACGAGAATTACAAATACATTGCTGTGTAAATCTACAGTAAGTTAAAAATAACTCTGTCTGCACATGCACACAGGACAATCTCTCAGGCTCCGCCTCCTGCACCAGTGGGTAGGAATTAATTAATAACGCCATCCTATGTATCCTATAATTATGCTTTCTGAGTTTATTACTGTAAGTCGCTGTACTCATTAATAAATCAATGAGGTCATCTTATAAAAGAAGTGCAGAAGAAGAGAAATCTCTTTGCCCAGTTAATAAATATCAAAATACTTGTTTTTAATTGAAAAAGTTCAGATTTTTGTCTATAAAAAATAATACATATGCCCAATTTTTCTTACAAGATTAACTCATTCCTAACCTCACTCCCGAAATAATCTGTGAGTGTGACATAATAAACATTCTGATAACATTATTGGCTACAAGTTATTTTATACCTGCCCACTTCAAACCTGAGAGCTTTAAACAGATGAATAATGATAACAAAAAAGGTGTTTCTGAATTGCAAATAATGAAGGATTAAGGGCCTGATCCAGAACAACGCTTGTGAGCGAATTTACGCGTGGCGGAGACGCCTTTTGGTAAGCACTGTGCATGCGGCCATAGAAAATACGCTCAGAAGCGTAGCGTAATTGTGAACGCGTGGGCCATTCGCGTATGTGTCACGTAAATACTTACGTGTGGGCGTGCCAATTTTACGTTAGTACAAAATACGTCTGAATTACGTTAAGTAGGCGGGGGGTTGTATTTAAAGTGTACAGTATGGGCGTGCTTAGCTGCGTAAATTTGTGTTGCCCATACGTACGTGTGCGGATCACAGCGGTTACGTTGCCAAAAGTTAAGATAGGGTTTGGAAAGCGTATCTTGACAAAATACGTACGTTCAAGGGGTGTGCCTAGGGGAATGTATAGAATTTACGCACACGAAAATACGCTACGCGAATAAACGTACGGCAAGCGTAGTTCTGGATCTACCCCAAATGAGTATTTAAGGAAATTACATTTAATAGAATATGGTACAACAATGGGGTTGATCCAGAGTTTTTACACAGTAGGGCTTGGATTCAGAGTTTGGGAGTAAGTGTACACCTCGGCTAAACCATTTTGCAATGTGAGGGGTGCTCATTAATCTTAAATCTTTAACATGCAGGGAAAATACATTACTTTTGCACACAGAACTCAAATACTTTGTTTAATCTATGAAACAGAGTTGAGCTAAGAAATTTCACCTCTTAAATATAATTTTGCTTTCACAATTTAAATTTGCCTCCCCTTGCAGTTCAACATGGTATTGCTCAGGTCTACACTTGCACCTAAAAAAGGTGTAAGTGCAGCTCTGAATCCAGGCCTAGAAGTGCAAATGCATTCTTTAAACTCCATTCTTTCATGGAAACCACAAGCTTCAAGTCCCTTGCGGGAGATTTGCCGGCTCTCCTGGGATACCGGGAGAACTGCCCGAATTTCGGGAGTCTCCCGGACATTTCATGACAGTCGGCAACTATGAATTATTCTGATGCAAAGACAACCATTTTACTTAAAGTATCACTTATCATTATGAAAGGAGGAAAAGTAGAATTGTGACTATGACATGGGTCAATAGCAGCAAAGTGATAAAATGTAATGATTTTCAATATATGCCTGTTCCCTTTATCCAATTACCAATAGTGAAACGCAGAGAGACCACGCTTTTATTGTGGGACATAAACCTCTGGACAGAGTAAAATGTGTTTATGCTTTCTCCATCAAAGAGCCTTTCATCTCCACAAAGCAAATTATTAACACATTCCATTGCAGACATGGGGGTGGATGCCTGGCCTTGAAAAAAAGTTGGCCAAAAATGAACATTTTTTATAAACACTTTAATGATATTAAAGGGCTTTTTGCCAAAGCCCCTGTGCCTAGAAGAGCACTGCGGGCTGATTGTCTGTCTGCAGAAGTCCTGTGGGCTGAGCCTTTTGTGTCTAGGAATTTTCAATTTGAAAGGCAGTGGTGTGGGAGGCGCTGCCCTTCCGACTATAAAGTGAACCTTGTTAAAGTATATATGGTAGAATAAATGAAGCTCATTAAATCTTTTTTTTTTTTTCCTCCTCTCCAGCTCAGTGAACACAATCCTGTGTTCCAGGTTGTTTTGTACACAGATCAGAATAAAATATTGCAAAATCATATCAGCCAAATTAAAATGCTTGTCTAAAGAATATGGAGGTGTACCCAGCGCTCCTCGAGAATGTACAATCAACACATTTACATTTCTTTGTTAGAATAAAAATATTATATAATAAATATAAAATATATATTAAAGCAAGTACAAATAAAACATAAATCATTGTACATAAAATAAAACAAATACAAAAGAAAAAAACACAAAATGGACTAGAAATTGATAGTCCAGTCATAAATGCTGTTAAGGCATATAAAAGTTGAGATATATCTTATCAGCCAGAAAAGATGTGTCTTGTGATCAGCAAGGGGAGGAGTCACTTGTGTCTTGGGATCAGCAAGAGGAGACGTGTTGAGTTTACCATAAAAGGAGGTGATTGGATCGTCCAGGGGGGTCTTGTCTAATGATCAGGCAGAAGAGGAAGTGTTTTGTGATTAGTTAGAAGAGGCTTTGCTTGTGTTGTAGTTGTAATTTACACCATCCATGCCTACACATAATTGGTAAAATGTTTTTTTTTTTTTTTTTTAATATGTGAATAAATTAGCACCATTTATAGATTTTAAATTCAGAATACAATGTAAGTTATCAAAATATACTCTCCAATAATTAAAAGTTTTCTATTTTATTGTTGTAGACAAGTTTTCAGCATATATATGTGCTTTTAATGGACTTTATTAGAAATGGTACAACATAATAACAACTGCATCCTTCCGTTGACTTTGCTGCTTATAATCCCACTAGTGTACATGGGGTTGCAGGCAAGTTTGCCACTGTGGAGGAGCAGATGTGCTGAGTGAGCTTTTGAAATGTGATAAACAGGTGGTGATGCACAATGTTAACTCTGTAAAAGCACAATCAGATTCTTCTTTCCTGAAAAGTCCATATGGAAATGACCTGAAGTAATGCAAGTAGCAGGGAACAGCTTGATATAGGGTGTAGTTCGCCGGTATGATGGTCTGTTTTGCAACGGCAATCTCCATATTTAAGAACAGTGGAGCCATAAAGATTTCTGTGGCGACAGAAAAAGGTGGGCACAGTGCAAGCTCAAGTCCCTCACCCATCCAGACTAGTGCCCCACCCCATTGCTATGGTGTCTGAGCCTGTGTACTTCCGCCCCTGTAATTCATGAGGGTTAGTTCTATAAATCTGATAGTGAGTGTGTTCCACTAAACCTAACTCTTACCATAACCCGCCCCTTCTATCAGCCAACCCTTAACCCTCCATGTCCTGCAGCCTAACGCTAACCTTCCATTTCTATGAGCCTAACCCTAACCTGCCTGCATTCCATTCCTGTAACCCGCCACAATGAATCTGTTAGCTGTATCAGTGGCAAAACTGAGCTCATCAGACCAGCAACTGCATCCCTGAAAAGAGAAAGGTAAGTTTTATGAAAACCGTGTAACAGGAAAAATATTGGAAAGTTCAGCAGAAGGTTCAAAGAGAGGATGAGAAATTTGCAGTTTTTAAGGAATACACACAAAATGGAAGTTGCTCAATCGATTTAAAGGTTAATGCAAACAGATGCATGAAGGGTAATCTGCTATAAACAGAAACACAGGAAAAGAAATGCCCCAGCAACACTGCCAGTAACCAGTAACAGACTATACCATTCATTCTATCTGTAACATACACACAGGATAGAGAATGTCCAGCAACACTGCCATTACCAGTAACACACTATACCATTCTATCTGTAACATACACACAGGATAGAGAATGCCCAGCAACATTTCCATTACCCAGTAACAGACTATACCATTCTATCTGTAACATATACACAGGATAGAGAATGTCCAGCAACACTGCCATTACCCAGTAACACACTGTACCATTCTTCTGTAACATACACAAAGGATAGAGAATGTCCAGCAACACTGCCATTAACAGTAACAGACTATACCATTCTATCAGTAACATACACACAGGATAGAGAATATCCAGCAACACTGCCATTACCAGTAACACAATATACCAATGTCCAGCTGCCATTACCCAGTAACAGACTGTACCATTCTATCTGTAACATACACACAGGATAGAGAATGCCCAGCAACACTGCCATTACCCAGTAACACACTATACCATCTATCTGTTCTGTAACACACAGGA
>WWET01002065.1:165690-177658 GCA_011038615.1 Limnodynastes dumerilii
CTTACCCTCAGTTCTCCTATCATAGGCCACCAGCCTCCCCAGTACTACCATCATGTGCCACCAGCACCAAATCATTTGCCACCAGCCCACCCAGTACTCCCATAATGTGCCACCAGCCCCCCCAGTACTTCCATCATGTGCCATCACAGCTCCCCCAGTACTCCCATCATGTGTAACTAGCCCCTCATACTCCCATCATGTGCCTCTCACAGTATTTCCATCATGTGCCACCAGCTCCCCTCCCCCCACAGTACTACCATCATGTGCTACTTACCTCCATGGCACTCTTTACCTGGTGTATACAGGAAGTTCCTGTATGAGCCTCTGATGCAGTTACATAGAGCAGCTGAAAGGAGTTCTCCAATCAGCTGCTCTATGTAATTGCCATGGTAGCTCATACAGGAATTTCCTGTATGATCTGTCTGTCACCATAGCGGGGGGAATGACCAGCCTGGTGGAGATGGGGCATGTATGCCAGAGCTCATAAATGTTGGTGTGAATATTCAGGAACGCTATTGGCCAGAATAGCAAGGATAGCTGAAATTCTGACAATGCTGCTTAAGATAATCATTGAAATCTAAGGGAAAATATACACTGTAACTTCCAATGCAACAAGGACTAATGTGAGTTTTTTGGTAAAAATAATAAGATGGCGCTATATGAAAACCTGTAAATAATAATAATGGCTGGTCACTGAAACTAATTTGAGTACATTTTTATATCTCATAAATATAATAAAATGTATGCTGTTATTGTAGTGTGTTATAATGTTTTATATGGGGGAGAAATAATAGGGAAAATATTATTTAGTTTACTATACAATGCCATCTTTAGACTTTTCTAACACCTGCTGAAACAATATTGCAAACTAATATGTTAGCACCACCTTATCAAATTAATTAACCACCTTTAATCACCTATAATAAGACCAATTTGAGAAAGAGAATCTTCCTCGAAACGCGTCAGAGGTGACTTGTAAAAGACGGGGAACCCGTTGCTGCCCTCCAGAGGTGTTTACCAGGATCTGCTGCATTATTCCATCACACGCTACCCGGGACTTGCGTTCTCAGCACCGGAGCTCTGTTTGACTGATTTACATCTTTGCACGTTCGGTAGAATCATTTTGGTCCACTCTGTCACGGTTTTGTGACTCCGTCTCGGGTGTCAAGGAAAGGATTTGACTAGCAGGTGTAAAATGGAAGCTTGCAGGTTTAATAAAGAGTTGCCACATGTAGGTATAAAACACTTAATGAACAAATGCAGTTGCACAATACAGTCACAACGGTAATCAGGCTGTAGGCTAGGCAGGGCCAGACTATGCCGGACTGGAGCAGGCAGGTAAATAGTCCAAAGAACAAACAGGGCAGGACCGGACTATGCCAGACTGGAACAGGTAGGTGAATAGTCCAGAGGATAAACAGGGCAGGTCTGGACTATGCCGGACTGGAACATACAGGTGAATGGAGCTGGGTTGCAGGCAAGCTGTACCGGGGCCGGATTGCAGGTACGCTGGGCTAGAGCTAAATTGCAGGTAAGCTGTACCGGAACCGGATTGCAAGGCAGCTGGACTGGAGCTGGATTGTAGGTAAGCTGTACCAGAACCGAATTGCAGGGCAATTGGACTTGAGCTGGATTACAGGTAAGCTGTAACGGAACCGGATTCCAGGGCAGCTGGATAGAGTTCAGATAACAATTTGTAAACATACAAGTTAATAGTCCTTCAATAAATAATTGTTATGGCTGGTGTGTTAATCTTCAATGAGCCTTATGTCTTTGTTAAAGTTCACAGACTATCTCCATCATATTCATATCATGTAAAAAGGAGAAAAAAAATAACAATGTAAAATCTCAATTTATTAAACATAAAGATCAACACACATTAAAATTGAAGAGTGTGTCACAATGCCCTGCGGCAAGCGCCGCACTTACCCGCTCCGGCCGGCTGCAGCTCACGAAGACTGTCCCGCAGTCTAGGATCACGAAGACTGCAGAAAACTTACCTAATATCAGTGATTTCTTGCACCTCCTTTTAAAATGAACTAACAAGATTTCCCATTGGCAAATTTCAAATTATTCCCAGCAGGGCCGCCATTTTCACATGCAGGGCCCGGGGCCCTGCCCCTATGTTATGTCATTGATGATGTCACATAGGGGCGGGCCCGGCAGACACGCTTTAGCAGCAGGTCGGTGCGCAGGGAAATGCTAAATTGACCGGTTACTAAATAGCTCTGAACAGCAAGTATCGGCAGTACAATACCACCGATACCTGCTGCTACAGAGCTAGGGGTCAGATCCAGACCTACGTTTCCTAGCGTAGCTTATTTACTATGCGCTCCCCTAGTCACTCCCCTCGGTCGTACGTAGTTTTGGCGTTTTACGCTTACCAAACCCTACCTTAACTTTTCCAAGCGTAACTGCTGTCGGCCGTAATGACTGAACGTACATACGCACCTAAGCGCAACCACACTGTACGATTTAAATGCCTCACCCCGTAAGTACGGGTGTCGTATGTCTGGCACGCCCCTTCGTTCGTAGTTACGCTGTTTATCTTAGTCTCGTAAGTACGTTCAGAGTTTCGGGTCGTAACATCTGCCGCGCTCATTCGCAGAACATGAAAAACAGCGATTTTATGACTCCGACGAGCGTAAATAAGCTAGCGGGCGTAGATCTGGATCTGGCCCTAGGTAAGTATCGGCGGGCCCCCATCAGTTCCGGGCCCGGGACATTAGTCCCGGCTGTTGCCCCCCCCCGATGGCGGCCCTGATTTCCAGAAATGAATGTATCTCAGTGGAGTTTGTATTGCGTTAGAGCTGGTGTTCACCCATCCACTTCCAGCCAGATTCTTACATTTTCAGTTATTCCTTAATCCCCTTTAGCAGACTAGGCCAGCCACATGAATATAAACCACAGCTAATTGAGAAAAAAAGAAAAAGTTAAGCTTTATGACCCACAAAACTTGAATAAAAAGCCAGGCTTGATAGGGAGAATGAGAAATTAAATAACGCACAACTCTTCCCTTGTGAAATCTTTGTTGTTCCTTTTGTGAAATCTTTGTTGACTCTTCTTGTCTCTTGACCTATTGCCAGGAGAACTTTCTTTTGGCATTTGCTGAGCTTTGAGAACAGAAACTCGTCTTTATAAAGTCTAGTAATACAACATATTTATAGTCTAGACTGTTCCGTGCTATTTACAGCTTGCAGCATTTTTAGTCTTTATTTATTCTTCTGCCATTGTGTATTATTTCTTGCATCACCTATAATTACACTTTTTGGATTTAACAGTAGATAGTCAGAACTTTATATGAGTGGTTTCCAACCTGTTTATTTGACACATTTGTTTGTTACAACACTAGTTTAAAAGTGTAAGAAGGTAACTAGGTGTTACGGTATAAGCTTTAAGGTATCCATACCTCACATCTGGGAAGTGCTAAGGAAAGGTATAAAATAGAAACTGGGCATATGACTATTTGTGACCTAAACATGCTTTGTCATCACACCCCAGTGCACACAGTTTTATCTGTGGTCGGCTAGGCATGAACACAAGATTTCTATCATTATTGGATTTGTTCTGCAAAATATTAACCTCATAATATTGCATTTAATTAACAGAAAATACGTTTATATACGGACGCATACAAAATCTAAATGTGATTTCCATGACTTAGGAAGATGTTATTTACCTATATTCCATACTAGGGGCCTGATCCAGGGTTCCACATCACACATGATATCTGCAAGCATGTGTCAGATGTTACACGCATCTCCTTGTAAACAGAACTGCATATTCCTCACAAGGGAGGTGGGGATAGGCATGCAAATGAGGATGAGTGGGCAGTGGTAGGAAATTCCATACGGATCTGTGTTCAGATGAACACAGATCTGTGTGGAGAACCTAAGGAGGCGTTATGGACGCATCCAAAGTCCTCACGTGAGAGGGGAGTGACATAGGAGTTCACTTCTCTCTCACATGCGTACTTTCAGACCATGCACAGTGGTCTGGATCAGGTCCCAGATTATTAGATCTTCCATTATTTTATCCCTCTAGATAGCTTGATTATTAATAGGTGTAGAGGACTGGATCCAGCTTATTGAAAAGTGGGCATTTGCAGTCACTAGGAACAGAAACTGCCAATGTACCTGTACCTGTACCTGTACCTGTGCAGGTGCACACTATGGTCCAGATTCACAGTTTTGTAGTTTTCGTCTTACGTACGTTGTTTTAAGAATTGATCTACTACACATGCGTAGTAGCTTATTTACGCTATCTACGTACCATTTCTGTATGTAGATTGCGTAAGCGCGGTCTCAATTCTTAAAACAACATACATAAGACGAAAACTAATGTCAGCTGGATTCTCATTAGTTGCCATGGGCAACATCGCCACTTTTCCAAACCTGCAGCTTAGTAAATCTGGCCCATGGACTCTTCCAAACCAGCCGCTGTCACTGGCCACGTGGCTCCTGCTCGATGCGTTGGCCTATCCCACACCGTAACACGGCACCCGGCAATCCAGGACGGATAAATGCGCCGCTCACTGCTATATGTTATGTCCAGGACTATGAGTAAACCTGACCTGGGACCAGATTCAGAATTAAGAACGTCTGGTAACTTACGCACGCAAAATGCGTAAGTGGAGTGATTTCTATTCAGGGCGTATGTGCAGACCACGGAGATACGAAGCGTAATTGGAAAGATGCGTAAGTAATTTCCGCACATCAAAAAATCCGTACGAACATAAAAGATCGGACGGATTATTAATTAGTAGGCGTCAATCGGAATGTAAATAGCAAAAAATAGGTGTGGTAATGCAGAAAACGTGCGGTTATATATGCGAACGTTTAACTTCCGTCACATATACGCACGCTAATGAAAAGGCTGCTTTCACAACACGGAGGTGTTCCGAAATGTATTCATTTTGCAAAACGTACTTATTTTGTATGAACGTATGGATCTATTACGAACGCACGGAAAACACTCTTAATTCTGAACACGGTCCCGGATCTGGCCCTGAGCCCCTCATACATATTGATTGTACAATACATTGGTTGATGTATTAAGTTTGCTGTTTAGCTTTATTCTGAGATCCAAGATTGTTCAAATGACCTTTCATTACTTCAAAGGGATTAAGATTTCAAAGCATTTGGGACACTGTTTAATGACATGATAAACTGAGCTCATCTAGGTCTAGGGGCTATATTTACTAAGCTGCGGGAAAGGAAAGTGGAGATGTTGCCCATAGCAACTTATAGCTCTCATTTTCTTATTACATACTAGAGTTTGATTGGTTGTTCTCCAATTTGCCTTTCCTGCAGCTTAGTAAATATTTCCCCAGGTATAGGTTTATCGAAAACCTAGTTGTGTGGGAGACCTGTAGGTAGATTATACTTAAGGGCCACCACATGTCTCCAGATATAAATGTTCTCTCTGCCTTTGATATAGATGTAGGATTAGCCCTTGATTTACCATAAACAGCTACTTCAACAAAGATGGTTACCATAGTAACTGACAGTTGAAAACTGAGGAGCAGAGATGTTTGTACTTAATGGAATGGGTCATGTTGGAGGGTATGCTACTTTACATTTTAAATTAATTCATTTCTGTCTGAATAATCATTTGTATAATTTAGATTTTATTTTTAGCTCTTGATTGCAACATAATCACAGTATTATGAATAATAAAGCAAGGCTGATAGGCATGATAGGGTTCTCTATTATGCGAGAGTGATGCTTGGGGCATCAGCCATGAGAAAGGTGTTTGATGTTGGTGGGGCAGAATGCTGGATGAGGGCAAGCTCTCCCTTCCCCCAATCAAAGCTTGCACAGTGGTCACTGACCATGTGGGAGCAGGAGCACAGGATGCTGACAGCCCTGCATATGCACATACAGGCATAATTCAATTGGACAGAGCCATTAAACAGTATCTGTCACAATGCCTCCTCCCTCACTCTGCCACCAGTATTGAGGTTGTAAGGTTACACTGCTCCTCAGCTTTATAAATGAGCAACAGGGGGATGGGCAAATATGCGCGGTGTTACTGGAGTATGCTGGCCAGTGGCAGGAGAGGGGTGGCCACAGGAGGTGTGTGTGAGGAAAGTGTACCGCCCCCCGAAACAATGAAAGGGAAGCAAAACTGCAATCTTGCTCTTGTTTGTTTTGATGGGCTGATAATATATATTTTATAGTGTTTAAAGATTGGTAGAAGTTTATCCATAGAAGAGTATTCATCAAGTTGTTATGTACAGGGCCACCGCCAAAAATTGTTGGGCCGCGTCCTCTGTCATATGTGTCATTGGTGACGTCACAAATGGGGCAGGCGCTGCAGAACTGAGTTAACATTGGCCTGCTAATGAACAGGTCTTAGCAGCACGTATCAGCACTAGGATACTGGCGATACCTGCTGTTGCAGAGCAAAGGTAAGTATTGGAGGCCCTGGCCATACAGGTTAATTGGCTGGTAAAAACCACTGACCCAACCAAAGGCAGTTCAACATGGACCTAACTCAGGGGCAGATGCCAGTTGATATCCTAAACAGTCAGCATCTGTGTATGCAAGAAGAGGAGGCGATAATCTGAGAGGAGAACATACAAGATTCAGATCTAAAAGGGAATTTTGTCCTGAGGTCTGAGATATATGGAGTGTGGTATTGTTGAGTCCTTTGTAGGAGTGAGTAATGTGCATGAATGATGTATGGATACAGAAAATAAGGACCAAGCAGCAGATGTGGAGTGAAGAAGTTAATCTGGTTTGAATTGCTGGAGAAAGAGCAAAGTGAAATGCAATGACGTTGTGACTAAGGGAGATGATAAGAAGGGTTTTGTTACACAGATGCTTAACAGAAAGTGTAAAAGCTCATTACAGCCGGTTTCATATCAAAATAAATGACACAGATACATGTATAGACAAAGGCTGTCTCTTACCTAGCTTTACTTCAGAGAATATTCTCCTGCAACCACCTATTATTATAACTGAACAAAAAATATCTTTAATACCTTTACATAAAAATATTGCAGAGATTTTTAAAAATCATATTTTAAATAATTTTTTACATATTTTTACCACTTTATCTGGTTATAAGCAGAGTTTAATAGGGATAGGGATGTAATAAACAAATATTGACTATCTCTTTCTGTAGCTACATAGTATTGTTTACTCTATATGAAAAATATGTCATAATTTGACTTCACACGTTTCACACGTAGGTGATCGGGGATCCTGCAACCTGAGAAAAGACTACAGAACCTGAGAGAATTAACATTGCCAGTGACATCACCTCTCATAAGTAGATTTGTGTTTACATGGTGTTTAATGTGGATGTTGGCATGTTGTGTTTTAATTCCGGGATATTCTCTGGGGGCGGGGGGGGGGGGGGGGGGGCGGGGGCGGCAGAGACCGGCAGACAGGCAGCTCATACAGGAGGAAGCGTTAATCAGATTCACATGGTAACTATAACTAATCCCTGAGGGTGCAAGTCATAGCACACAGAGGATCTGTATACAAACATATGAGTAATCAGTGAGCTAAATGTCTAATAATATAAATGAGCTCAGGTTGGTAAATACTAAACAATACAAGTTATGCTGGCAACATTTACATACCATTTTCCAGGTCCTGTAATGCCCATTCTGGGGGTTCATGCTGACTTAATGGTTTTTACTCTGAAAACAGAGCAGATGAGCCCTATTTTGAGATGTATGGCATATGGTATGGAACTTTGCAACCAAAGAGGTGATTACGGTTGGTGTTAGGCATTCTGGTGTTGGCCAAATAAAGAGGGTGTGCATGTAATTGGAATAGTTTTAGGTGTATTGGTTTGCACTTACCTGACCCTTGGTATAAGTTTAAAGGATGACATTTTTAGTACTGACAATGCATGCTCACACACTACGGTAGTTTGCTTTTAAGATGTGGTTTGCATGCACCTGCTTTTAACCACAGAATACAGTAAAGATACATGCAACTCAGCTGGACACCTTCTCAATATACTGTATTACCTGAATTACCATCATTAGTATCAATTTCAGACGCCCCCCTTTGTCTGGTTCACATAACTTTAAAATAAATGTCTTATAGCCAGGGATGTATCTATGGGTCCAGCACCCCTGACAAAGTAAGGGACTGGTGCCCCCCTCCCCCCCCATTACCCATTTACTCCCAGTGCTCACATCATGTTCCTCCAGCCTCCCCCAGTACTCCCATCATGTGCCTCCAGCCTCCCCCCCCCCGTCTTCTTACCTTACAGGCTGTATCCTCTGAGCGGTACTGTGGCTAGAATATGAAGTGGCCGAGACTGGCTATTCTGTGACCGCGGGACTTCATTTCGGCCACAGCGAGACTTCATATTCTAGCGCCAGTCCCGCTCGGAGGATACAGCCTGTAAGGTAAGAAGTCGTGAGGGGGTGGGGGAGTGGCTGGATCCTTGCAACCAGCCAGCCCTCATTTTAGCATCCAGCTGCAGTCAGACTGCGGCTGAATGCTCAAATGGTCCAGCGTTTGCTAACATGATCCTATCTCTTAGCCACGGGTGGCATCGCCGGGCGGCGCTCCCCTTTGGCTGGCACCCCTGGCGGGTGCCATCCAGACCAAGAGGTAGATACGCCCCTGTCAATCACACAAAGGGCAATGTGTCATTTCATTAGAGCAGATTCATTTATGTGATAATTGAGGATAAATTGAGGATAAGAGTTTACTTTTTGTATGGTTCCTTATGTCACTCAAAGCCTTGGTGGGAGCCATTTCCCCAGGATCCTTTGATATGGGTTCTATTAGTCTGAAATGAGTTCACATTCTGTCACATCATCAAATGGTTTATGTGAATACGCTTATTTCTATCCGGTAACCATGACTGTGCCAAGTGGCCATGTCACCCCAATCCGCCTTGGGTACCAGAATAACAGAATAATGGCTTGTGGATTATAATTTCCATGTAGCCAGCCACAGGTTTAAACAATGAAATTCTTTGCAGCGATGTTTGAGGATCACAGGTGATGTCATATAAATAAACCAGTTTAAGAAGTGAAGCTGTTATTACCCAGGGCTAATAGCATCTCTGTAATGAATCCATTATGGCTAGATTGCAGGAATATTGAAAAATATTGGCCAGGCGCATTGGAAAACAATGCATTAAAACAAGACAAAAGCGTCTTGGGAAGATATATGTCAGATGCAATCAGAGCTGTTGTCTTTGATCACATTCAAGCAGGGAATTCACGAGTCCCAATCAATATATAGACCTAGAGGCTGGAAGGAAAACTCCTTTACTTTGCTATTAAAGTCACTTATTTCATTGTTAATGGGAGAAAGATTGAAGAGATTAAAAGTAACCATGTAGCCAAATACTGCTATGAGAAGGGTAATCAAAGCAGGTAATGAACAGAAAACATATCAGCATAGACTTTAAATAAACTAAAAATCTCACTAATAATAACATTCCTGGGATTTGTGATGTCCAGGCTTTAATGTGTCCTATTGAGTCTGGTCAAAGTCAACGTAAAGGGCAACAAGAAGACAAAGAAGAGCATCCAGATCACAGCTATCCAGAGGTACCAAACACTTTATTACATTATGTACTTAGTAACAGTTTATATAGTGCACCTTCTTTCTTCAATGTAAGGATTAGAACTAAGATTAACATTGCCATTGGCTAAAGTGCTGAGATAAGCCTAGATATCATCCTCAGTATCTTAGCCATACGCAATCATAATAAAAATGTAATTACAATGCGGTTGCAGACAATTAAGCACTTTCCTAGAGATCCAGCATTTAGCTACCATATGTACAGTACACATATACAGAATGTGTCATTGTTTCCCCCCAAAAAAATAGCTGTATGAGTGTATTATATCTAAATATATTTTTGGAAATATTTATTTATTTATTTCTAAGTGAGGAATTTTCAGTGAGGGTGGTTTGGCAGATGGCTTAAACAGAGACTCTATTCATTATTTTCATCTCAAGAGACATAATCAGAGGGAATGGGGAGTTATATAGATAGAGATTCTGAAAAACAGTTGCTTGTTGCTCCTCTAGATTGCTGCTCCGCCTAAGCAGGTTATAAATATTCTATTTCTCTCACTTTGGGCTGGATCCAGACTTAAGTAAGTGCTTGAAATTAGTTACTCCTGGGCTAAACCATGTTGATTTGCAGGGGAGTCATATTTCATCTGTTGCAAATAGTATTAGAGTTGAGAGGTGATGTCTCCTATCCCAAGTCTAAATAACAGTGTGATAGTAACGCTGGTCAGTATCTGTGTGCAGTAAGCAATTCAAAGATATATCCCTACATGCAAAGAATACAATTAACTTGACTCAATCAACATGGTTTAGGCCCAGGAGTTACTAATTTCAAGCACTTACTTAAGTCTGGATCCAGCCCTTTATAAATAAAATTTCTGGACACCCATCAAGCTCAACATCTTTTGGAAACATTATAAAGGGGACACAGCCCAAGGAAGATAATTACTGTGGGCCATATGATCCCAGGCCATCCTGCCAACGATCTCATCTAGATTAATAAATATAAAAGATACATATATAAACCTCTGCAAAAGATTTCCACAAGCAGAAATGTCATAGTGACGACACATTTCTGTCCTTCTGTAGCTATTCAGTAGAAAGTTATTTTTCATCCACCATGGACAAAGGAGAAAATTTCAATGTCATGCACTCAGCAAGATAGACACCAGAGCAGGGACGGATTGGTAATAGGCCCTACTGGGAAGTTTCCCGATAGGTCAGTGCCCTAATGAGATAAATAGATTTTTTTTAAATCTGGCCCTGATTATCATGATGAGCTTTCCTGGTTTTGTCAATTTTCATGTTTTACAGGGGCTTCATAACGGGTCCCAGGCCAGTAATAATGGTACTACTGGCCCTTGGCTCCGTAACTGGGCCTCAGTGAAACATCTTCTAGGAGACCCTCACATTATGATGTCATGCCAACGTCCAACTGGCCCACCTGCATTGTGTATAGCTAATACCGGTGTGCTCGCTGCATTGCATATAAGTCACTGGTGTGTTATCTGCTTTATATGTGCCAGTGGCGCTAACCATCCAATCAGTCTTTGTGAGAGACCCGGGCTGAGGAAAAATCACTCCGTATATTTCACATTGCCACCTTACCCTGTTGGACACGGGAAAAACCCTTCTTTTTTGCCGTGTTGGAATCCCTGGTTATTACACCCAGGTCGAGAACCCTGGTACCTTTCACATCACCACTTAATCCGGGTCGTTTGAGCATAGTCCTGGGAATTTGACTATTTTAGAGGCGATCTGAAAGGGTTATTAAAGGGGTATTATTGTGGCAGAATTTGGGGATATACTGTATGTATATTATGCATTTTGTTTCAACTTTACACCCTGGTGGTCCAGAGGTATTTCCACTTACATGCTCCCAAGATCTTTTTTTCCAACAGACAGACTGCCTATACTCACCTTTCCTTGCCACGAGGATCTCCCCTGCTCCCTGTCCCATGTCATTGGGGCAGGGCTTTTAAAGTGGCGAGCCTAGATTGGCTTGCCGTGCTGTCCATAACTGGGACAGAGGCCTGTGATGTAATCAACCACACATGCTAGGGTTGTCCCAGCAGACACAGGGAAGCCACAGAATCGCAGCAGTCACCAGAGCTTGCGGCAACCAGGGCAGCAACTTCCCCACTCGGCCTGCCACTGCACACCTCCATACCTGCACCAGAGGAACACCTTTCATGGATAAGGAAACATGAAAGGGGGCCTCAGTTTCCCAGAACCCCCTATGTCAGAAGGAGTTTAACAAATTAGCTTCATAGGGCCTGATCCAGAGCTACGGCCGCCGTCGCTAGTACGCCACACCTCCAGCACCAGAGGAACACCTTTCATGGATAAGGAAACATGAAAGGGGGCCTCAGTTTCCCAGAACCCCCTATGTCAGAAGGAGAGGAGTTAATTAGCTTCATAGGGCCTGATCCAGAGCTACGGCCGCCGTCGCTAGTACG
>WWET01002065.1:186226-206709 GCA_011038615.1 Limnodynastes dumerilii
TGTATACTGCTATTGCTATTAGATGTGTACCTTCAATATAAAACTACTATTTTACTGTGTGAAAGAAGTAACTTATAAATCACCTATAAAAAAAATATCAGAACAGGACCTGTTACAGCCAATAACCAAAGCAATTCCTTAATGTAGAATTTTTATTATTTTAAAATCTATATTATAACGTCCTGCTTTCACAGAGAACCTTACTGGACGTCTTACATGTCCTGGCAGTCAGATAGTACGACCGTATTATCAGTATTGTCATTTTACATATGTTTTATATTTTAACAGTGCATCATATTAAGTAGCTCTTCACAATTTTACACACGTCAACCTCTGCCGCATTACAGTCTAATTTCCTAACAAACAAGCACACACACACTCACACACATATACACGCTAGGGGTAATTTTTGCCTCGTGCAGTATGACACTGTGGGCGGGTCAGGAGAAGAGCTTGAAGAGCTTGAGCAGGAGCTTATTTGCCGCGTTTTCGGGCAAATAAGCCGCGTATACCTCACATGTATTACACGCATTGGAAACCCCCCTTTCAAAATCCTGCGTTTGCCACTGGAAGTCATTCTGTCACTGGGGACAAAACAAACACGAAGTAGAATCCCACCAGCTGAACATTACAGCCTGTATTTCATTCATTGTATAATTGTTTTGGTTATATTTGATATTACCAAAAACTCATTACAAAAAAATAAAATCTCAGCATTTTTTCCCATTCAGCAAACGGAATCATTCAATGGTCACGCTGGCAATTAAGGGCACAGAATTACTGTATCTAAAGCACTGTATATCACCGGTCTTGCACGTGTGTGAATCCACCACTCTGCACAGAATACTTCTGTCATTTAAATGCTGGCCAATCAGCACTGATGACTTCAGCTGACAGCCGCTTCCAGAGCTGCCGCCTCCTGCTACAGTGAGTATAGATAGTGGTTCTAGCCAGCCCCTACCACTACTACTCCACAACAGAGGCTAATGTGCAAAATTTGAGATCCAGAGTTCTGTAGGTGAGAGGGGAGTGGACAGCCACTGCACAGCCCTCACACGTTCAGGCCTTCAGGACCCAACCTGAAGTCTGCGCATGCGTAAGGCCCACGTACAGTATGTTGGTTCGTACATGAGGGCTTTGGAACACTGCGTGGAGTCTCCTATCATTATTAGCTCTGGATCTATAATTCTTAAGCAATCGGATTTGCGAGTAACAGAGATGTAGGAATAAACAATTGCAGAGCCCCAATAGCCACACATCCATGCTATTACTCTGATAAGTACACTTATTGCACCAATAAACTTCTGATAGCCAGGAGTTACCTTCACTTTTACGACTCCTACAAACATGAAATGTCTGGATAAGGTTTAATGTGTTGCAATGAGAATGCATGCCCAGGGCTCGAGTGGAGGAAATCCAAGGAAAAATCATAACTAAGGACCCAGTCCTATGCTTATGTAAGGATGCAGGGAGGTATTTTTTTTTAACTGAGCACAGTTTCGTAAGCAAAGCAGGTCTTTCTTTCATAATCAGTGCTTTGAAAAAGATTGCACACTCCACCTGACTCTGCCGAATAATAATAATAATAATAATAATAAGTAGCAGATATTTTCTTTTTTAGACCTATTGGATTAATTGACCCCTTTATCACTGCAGATTTGTATAATGTGCTTAGTGATCACTGGTGCAGTTGTAGAGTACCTTTAAATAGTTTTTTTCATAACATAGAGCAGCACTGACAGCTGTCATCTTTACTTTAACAATACCTTTACAATAGTAAAAACTATGAGCTGTCAGCAACGTATTAAAATTACTCACTGACAACTTATTCAGCAGCCTTCCATGGTGAAAAATAAAAATAACCCCGTTCTGGAGAAAAGACCACCTCCATCATATCGCTGATTATTAAATCATTTTATGAATTTGCCAATGTAAGAAAATGATGAAATTATTTTTGTGCAGCAGATATGGCAGCACATGCAGTAAAAAGTGGGCAGGAGAGTGAAGGGAATTATACAGCTCTGTTTACTGAGTAAATGTACATACAACAGGGTGGTAGTAATAAATTACATAGATAAAACACTGATGGATATATACAGAAAACCACTTTTACCATTTACAGTGCCGATAAAACATGGAATATAATTTGGATGAGTACTACAGTATATTGTCTTTCTGCTACTGCACAATTCTTAATGTTCTTATAGATTACATGGGCTAGTCCACAGGTAACCTTACAGACTCTGAAAAGTTCCAGCAGCTGTTCAAAAAAACAAGCAAAAAAAAAAAGATATAATAGGCAGTATGCACTACGTGAAAATGTTTTTCAAATTTAAGATCCTGTATAATTTACTGTATCAGTGCTCTCAATTTCAAATCAAATATAAGCATAAAGTGCCACCTGCTGGTAAAACCATGGATCTGCACTGACATTGCCAGTTGTGATACACAACTATAATCTGTCTATGATTTATGCAAATCACGCCATTAAGTCCCGCCCCCTTTCAAGCACTACTGTAATCACTAGTGTTTCAGGGGTGGCTGGGGCATGATTATGTCATCAAGTCCCACCCACCCCTAGTAACTCTAGGGATTACTACAATGAGAGCCAGGTGGTCGGGACTTGCGGGAGATTTGCTGGCTCTCCTGGGATATCGGGAGAACTGCCTAAATTTCACGAGTTGGCAACCCTGACCAAAATGGGGATGGATTACAAGCCTGGGTAGGTTATGCCTCTACTGTATCATTATCATACCTCTACCCTGTCATTTGCACTCTCACCCACCCCACTGTCAGAAAAGCACTGCCAGCACATAAAGTAAGGAAAACTGGATCTTGTTGATCCAGATCTATACTGAGATCTGTACTGATCCAACATTCCTTCCAAACTTTTTTTGTTGCTCCTAACACTGTATCAGCCCACATATATTCTTTTTTTTTTTGTTAACTGATAAATGCAAAACTGTAAATATTAATGTGCAATGCTTTTTGTTGTTTGTTAGATCTATTTGTAGCTTGACATGGATTTTCCCTATTTCAACATTTGAAAGTTTCCCCTTAAGTGTAGTTCCTAAAAAGAAATAGATAATAATTATGGGCCTGATTCAGAGATACGATTTCCACGGCACTTAGGAGCGTATATTTAGGATCTTAGAAAATTTGCAAAACTGCGCATGCGTAGTAATAGTGCAACGCCATGTACGTAGCGATAGGAGCGTAAATTCGCTAAGATCGCAAGTGTGAATCGATCGCAAGCACTTAAGATTTTAAGTGCTGTGAATCTTTAAGATCTTAAGGATTTGCATGGAAATGGGCGGGGGGAGGCAGGGAGATGAGGGAAAGTGGGCGCGGGCTGACACTTGGGATCTTAAATATACGCTACTAAGTCACTTAAGAGCAACGCCGTTTACGTAGCGGTTAGGAGCGTAAATTCGCTAAGAGCGTAAGTTTGAATTGCACGCAAGCACTTAAGATCTTAAGTGCTGCGAATCTTTAAGATCTTAAGGATTTGCATGGAAATGGGCGGGGGGAGGCAGGGAAATGAGGGAAAGTGGGCGCGGGCTGACACTTAGGATCTTAAATGAACGCTACCACGTCACTTAAGATCCCAAATGACAGCGTAGAGTTAGGGCTAGTCAATGGTGGTCTAAGTTTAAGATCCACCGCTGTTTGCAAGGGGAGTGACTCTTTATGCAGTGGGCTGGAACCTGCTAAGATCTTAACCTTAGATGCGTATATTTGCGATCTTTTCGCAATCGCATCTCTGAATCAGCCCCTATATCCACCCAACATGAATTGATCAACAAAAATGCTCATTTACTTATGGACATATTTGAGTCACAAAAACACTTGAGGGGTAAATATGTGAGCAGGGGGGGGGGGGGCATGGGGTGAGTTGGATGCATTTTAGATTAAAGTTTTATCTCCATATGTACAGTACTTCAAACAAGTATACGTGTGTGTGTCATCATAAAGTCAGCAAGAGATGCTACCACAAGGATATACTACAGTTGCCTTGCAAAAAAGAGATAATCTAAGTATCTTGGGGCCTGGGTACTCCTGGTAAAGTAAGAGACTGATGCATCCATCCTCTATATATTTTTGGAACAACCCCCCAACCCGTCCTCCCATAGTGTATTGTATCAGGGAGCGAAGTGACTATGTTTCCTGACATTTGCTGGCAAAAAAGTGTGTTTTTACTTAAATGAATACTGATTGTTGGATTCTTGTCTTCGTGCCTCACATTAATTCTTACTGCACTGAAAGTCTGTGGAGAAAATAAAGATAGCCTCCATTACACATCTCCTCCCACCCCCATTACATATTTCCCTTCCTCTGTTAAACATCTGCCTTTTGGTCTCCCGCCTATTGACATATCTTCCTTGTTGTGTACCGTTTCCAATACACTTCCCCCTCCCTGCACCCCCTCCAACACATGGTCCCACCTGTCCCCTTACATTTACACATCTCCCTCCCTGTTTCCTTTGCAATATACATCTCTCTCCCTACCCCCACCCCATTACACATCCCCCTTCTTGTCTCCCTTACATTACACATCTATGGACATGGTACATGTGGGGTATATTATGGGCCTAGGAATACTATAATATTTGGTTTATATTTGGGTTTATATAGTATATATACTAGTAATACTATATAGTTTATACATTAGTATATAGTGTACCATTCACAAACTAAGAATGGATGGGTCTTATTGTCATCAAGCCCCACCCCTTCACCAATACTATGAATCGTGACATTGATAGGTTGCGTCATCAAGTCCTGAATTGCGTCATAATATGTGTCGTCAAGTACTTCCCTATGCTACCATCTCTTTCTACCATCTGAATAAAGAAATTAGTCAGCAACTATAGATTTTGTCATATGTGTTATTATATTAAATTAATCCTAATGTTACAATTGGTATGACAACAGAACATGGTAGCTCGGAAACTGGGGAGGTTTATTGTTGGAGGACACAGATTATACAGGAAAATGCAGGTTACACAGGAGTATTACACAGGAGTATGCACATAACGCAGATATAACAGATAACAGGTAGACAACACTAGGATACCAGGAATGCAAATAGTCCAAATGAGTCAACAGGAGAAATATGCAGGTATAGTAAATCCACAGGATGTAAGCAAGAAAGTCCAAATAAAGTCCAGAGAGTAAGCAGCTTGGCTGGAATAAAGCAGGGATCCAAGGAAACCCAGATAACAGGTTCTCCCCCTCTAAGAGCTGTGTTTTGTGTACACGATTTTATAAGTTTAATTTTGAATTTAAATTAACTTAATCCATATCCCGTCTAGACACTACACCGTCTGACCCTGCATCCTATTTTACCAATTACTAAATTTAGTTTGTTAGGATATCCTTATATTTATGCCAAGCATGTTTAAACTGTTCTACTGTGTTAGCCTCAACCACCTCAGATGGGAGGCTATTCCACTTATTAAGCCTTTCAGTGAAGGGATTTTTTTTTTCTCTGCACATTTCCTCTGAATCTACCACCCCCTTTTTTTACTCATGTCTTTGTGTTCTATTACACCTCTTCCTTTAAAAAAATGCCACTTTTCTGTACCTGGTTACACTCCTTGATATATTTGAAAGCTGCTATCATATCCCCCCTCTCCCTTCTCTGCTCCAAGCTATACATGTTTAGTTTCTCTAGCCTTTCTTGGTATCTTTTGTGACACAGGCCATGGACTATTTTAGTTCTCTTCTTTGCTCAGTCTCTAATGTGTTTCAGGGTTGCTAACTCTCCTGGAATATCCCGAAATTAAGGCAGTTCTACCAGTATCCCGGGAGAGTCTTCAAATTTCCCACTGAGGACTTGAGGCTGTTGTTGAGTCCGTGTACCCCAAAAGTACCCCGTGCGTCAGTACGCAATTATACGCAATAATACCGAAAATTAGCACAGAGGCGAAGATTCATTCAAACTTACAAAAGCGTGTTTTATCTCGGCAAGGAAAGAGTTAATAACAAGGTACAGCTTCAATCGATACAATCAGCAGCATGACCCACTAGTAGGCAAGACGTTCAGTCCAGAAGTCTTCTCAGGAGAGAGAAAGAATGTCCAACAGTGTGTCCTTTTATGTCCCACGATGAAAGGGGTCACCGAACTTCCGCTTGATTGGAGGGATCTCAATCCTCCTTTGGTTCCTAGTTCGTCATTGGTCCTGGGGTCTTCCATTGTTCCTCTCCTGGTGGGTCATCTGCATATCATTCATTCATACACATTTTCTTACTCTAACCTAGCAATGCACATAACTACTGCTGCAAACGTGGTCATTCAGCGACTAGTCTAACAATATAGGTTATGATTTTATCTACCCTAGGACTATAAACATTGCATGGTTATTGCATTCATATGCTGGTCGCGATTATTCGATGATTATACCGTCTATAAAGATAAAGCACAGTTTTAATAAATAGGAACGAAAACATACATTAAATATGGACAAGCTCTGTGTGTTTGTTAATTTGCGTATTAATAGGAATATTTTAAATGTAATAATAGCCTGCGAAAGTGTGAATGCGCGTCACAGCACACGCGTATATTTGCGTTTGTCCACATTCACATTTTCCCGCACTTTTGCGATCCTTTGTTCCCTTGCTATGCAGATATTAATTATTATGTTTCCCTTAGTTATTAAGGCCCTGATTCAGAGATACGATCTTATCGCTATTTAGGTGCGTATAATTAGGATCTTAAGAAATTTGCATCATTGCGCATGCGCAGTAATACTGCAACGCCATCTACGTAAAGGTTAGGATCCTAAATTCGTTAAGCGCGGACCTGTGAATCAATCGCAAGCACTTAAGATCCGAAGTGCTGCGTAAATATAGGATCCGAAGGATTTGCATAAATATGGGCGGGGGGAGGCATTGAGATGAGGGAAAGTGGGCGCGAGCAGACACTTAGGATCTTAAATAAACGCAACTAATTCACTTAAGATCTCAAATGACAGCGCAGAGTTAGGGTTAGTCAATGGTGGTCTAACTTTAAGATCCGCCGCTGTATGCAAGGGGAATGACTGTTTATTCAGTGGGTTGTAACCTGCTCCGACCTGACACTTAGATCCCATCGGCAGCGGATCTCGGAATCAGGTCCTAAGTTATTAATTCTGTTTCCACAGTCCACCCTTCGATAGACCCCTCAATCTATCGCCTCTAAACTCTTTCTAGTGTTGGGTTATAGAATAAAACATTATTGGTTAATTCTATGCTCTCTGTCACATTCATAACTAATTCCGTTTTCTTCCCCTTACATCTTATTATTTCTTGAACACATTTCATACTTAGCACAATTATCATGATAACACCCATTAATAGTACTAATAGTTTAATTACCCCAGTAGCTAGTGCTTTAGCCCAGTCCCCTAATCCTGAGACCCAATTTACAGGGTTCAGCCATGACACCCATTCTGCTACTTCCTCTCCAACACTGGACAGAGATATATTATGAGACCTACGGAACTCCCATTTCAATTGAAGGATTTCATCCATTTTCCGGTCTATTACTTCATGAGGGTCCTAAGTATTATGAGTGATATAGGTACAGCACTTAACTCCAAACCGGGTGGCCAGAGTGACACAATAACCTCCAGTGACAGCTGTCAAGTAATTTAGGACCATTTTATGCTGTGTCAACTCCTTTTTATAGGCCTGTAATTCTAAACCAGTATACCGAAAAGTATCGTCGTACATGTCAGTAATATTATCAACTAAATTTGCCAAGGTATGGATGAATTTATAATTAAGGGTACCTCTAGTAGTCCTTGTGAAGTCTAATGCTACTAGAAATTGAAACCCAGTTGACTCATTTATCAGATCAGTGGCCATAGGTTTACCCTGGGGTGGCGCACTTCTCTTATATCTGTGTTCATAAGGAACATGTACATAAGGAGGGGACTAGATTTATGCACTTCAAGCATGGTTTCATGTTACATGGTCAGTACTTCTGGTACTATCCTACCCAAAAAACATAATCCTTGAGAATTAGGGGCCAGCTACTTATAGGCTCTTCTCCCACAAATATAGTACACATCATCAGGGAGAATAAAGGGAATATTGTGGTGTAACAAGGCCTGGCATAGTTCACTTGCAAAGCTTCCTCTACCTAATACCTTCATTTGAGATTTGCAATTATCCTCACGTACTATGTTTTTACAATATTCAGGATGAACATTTCCCACAGCTATCTTTGTAGAGTTGATCCACCAACCTAGTGTTTGGAAATCTTTCAGTTTCTGACCTCCTTTACTCTCTTAGTCAGTATGGGTTCACTATCTGCTCTTACGGAGTATACCATTGTATATTTATGCCATACGGCTTCCCAATATCCCAACCTCATATGGATGGTAAAGTTTATACACAAGAGGAATTTATCTGTAGAATATTGCCTAAGTCTAAGACTTGGGGATCCAGATACATTACATTTCTCAGTTAGTGGCCTCCCACCCTGTAAATGGAGTAGCTCAGAGGTATTTAAAGGGATTGGAATCAGACCTAAATTATCTTGCCTCTGAAGTACATGGGAACATACCCAGCATCCACTCTGGTTTAAGACCTTCCCCACTAAAGCATGGTAATGATCAAAGGGGCACCCATCAAACAAAGGGTTATATTTAGTTTGACACAATTGTACGCAACTTTCTTCCATCACCGGGGCGCAAGTCTTACAAATGCAATATTCTTCAGGTGACAATCCCATACACTGATCTCTCTCCTCAGAATTGGAGCGTGTCTCATACTCGGAACCTATATTGTTGGGCATAGCCCATGATTCCATACTACCATCCGATTGGTACCCATCATTTTCTTCAATACCAGACCCAATCTCCGCCACCCTTTCACCACAGGGCTCCAAAATCATGTACTACACCGAAAGCATACCTTGAATCCATATAGATGTTAACAATTTTTCCTTCTGCTATTTCACATGCCCTTCTCAAAGCTACAAGTTCTGCTACCTGTGCTGAGTGCGGTGGTCCTAAAGGTTCAGCTTCTACTACACCTTCATCGTCTACTACGGCATAACCAGTACATAATTCACCTGTGTCAGTCTGTCTATGACAACTCCCGTCTGTGTAAAAGATCATGATTGCACCATCTATTGGGGAATCCCGTATGCCAGGTCTTGCAGTAAAAGTCTGATTTAGATAGTCCATACAGTCATGAGTGTCTGCTCGTGGGCTAAATCCAGTCGTTCCTAGATCCTCATCCACCCTTTGTGCATCATGAGGCACATACGGCAAATACGAAGCTGGGTTTAGCGTATTGCACCTTTTAATAGTGATATTAGCGGGTGCCATAAGCGCCAATTCCCATCTTGTAAATCGTGCAGAGGAGACGTGTCTAGTCTGAGCAGAATTTAACAAGGCAGACACAGCATGTGGTACATGAAAAGTTAAATCATGACATAGCACTACATCTTCACTTTTACTCACCAGAAGAGCAGCAGCCGCCACTGCTCTGATACATGTTGGGAGTGATTTAGCTACAGTGTCTAGCTGGGCACTGTAGCACGCCACTGGTCTATTAGCATCTTCTGTGTCAATACTCCTGCCGCACAACCAACAGCCTCTGTACAGAATAGGTCAAAAGATTTAGTATAGTCAGGTATTCCAAGGGCTGGAGCTGACATTAAACCTTCTTTTAAATATCTCTGCTCTGGCTCTTCTGTGTGTATTACATGGTCAGGCTTAGAAGCAGAGATTAGCTCCTGTAATGCTAGTGCTAGTATGGCAAACCCAGGAATCCAATTCCTGCAGTATCCACACGCCCCTATAAATGCACATACTTGCTGTTGGTTCTGTGGGAGTGTCATTTCCTGTATAGCTTTAATTCTGTCCTCTGTCAGATGTCTTAGCCCTTTGGTGAGGCAGTGTCCCAAGTACTTGACTTTGGTCTGACATGGCTGCAACTTTTCATTTGATACCTTGTGTCCTGTTTGTGCGAAATGAAACAACATTTCTTTAGTATCATGCAATGATACCTCAAAGGATTCTGAACATAACAACAAATCATCTACATACTGTATCAAAACCGACCCATTGCTGGGTTGAAAAGATTGCAAGCAATCATGCAAAGCCTGTGAAAAGATACTTGGACTGTCACTAAAACCTTGGGGTAACCTTGTCCACGTATACTGTAAACCTTTAAACGAAAATGCAAATAGATATTGGCAATCAGGGTGTAAGGGAATGGAGATAAATGCAGAGCAGAGGTCGATTACGGTAAAATAAGTAGAGGTTGCAGGAATTTGCATTAATTTTTATTATTTTTTTACAGCTGGATTGGGTACCACTGGGAACTGACTACCACCTTGTTAATACCCCTCAAATCTTGCACAAGTCTATAACCCCTCCCCCCTACCTTCTTGACTGGGAATATGGAAGAATTAGCTATGCTGGAGGTATGATTCAGAATCCCTTGTTGTAGTAACTGTTCCATGACAGGCAGAACACTTACTTCCACCTCAGGTTTCAAAGGATACTGAGGTATTTTTGGCGCTTGCCTACCACTTTTTAGAGTTACCATAATTGGTGACACATTGGCCATTAATCCAGTGTCCTGCCCATTCTTGGTCCACAGATGACTAGGTAGTTGTGACAACATTTCCTCTACTTGAGCTGGGAACTGTATTTTACCAGGGGAAAGAACCATTAACCTAGGAGGAGCCTCCAACATGTCCTGCACTTCCTGTGCATGTGACTCTGGAATATCCAAGAACACACCATCAGGAGTACAATAAATTACACAACCCATCTTACACAACAGGTCCCGTCCGAGTAGATTGGTAGGAGCTGATGCTGCAAGGAGAAAATAATGTTTAGTGTGTAAAGGACCAATGGTGACTTCTGCAGGTGCAGTTAGGGGATACTGTTGCACCTCCCCTGAGACTCCCACTGCACATATGGTTTTCCTAGTTAAGGGTAAAATAAGAGGAGAAGTTAGTACAAATCTGGCTGCCCCTGTGTCCACAAGAAAAGTTTGATTAATGCCTGCAATTTTGACCTCTACATTAGGCTCTTCATTTTGGCCGCTAATCAATCCTATCTGCATGAGATCACACGTATGACCTGACCCTCATTGGTTGTGGGGACTAGTTGCCTGGTCTCTTCTGGCATGAGCTACAGCAATGTCCACTCTTCTGTTGTCAATCCTGTCATTAAACCTGTTGTCAAACCTGCTGTCACCCCCTTCCCTGGACCTATAAGGCCCCTGTTGCAGGGCTTATATACTTAATGTTATTAGCTGTTCAGACCGTTTCTCCTTCCTTTTAGTCACATTTGTCTTATGAGATACTGCCAATGAACTGATCCTGACTACATCTAAGTCCTGCCACTCTGGTTCTGATATCTGGATCCTATTCCTTACTGTATCCAGAAATCCAGTCATCAATACGGAGACTGCCAGTTATCTGTAATTGGGATTCATTTTAATATCTTCAATACCTGTGTATTTTATCATTTCCATCAAGGCCCTTTGAATGAATTAATCTACACTCTCATTATCTTTTTGTTTTATAGTGAAGAGCCTTGGCCATTCTACATATACAGGAAATTTTAGGCCAAGTTGTTTACAAATGTTATTAATATTTGTGTCATTGTCAGCTTCCTTTAAAGGCCTGTCTTCTTCAATTGAACAAGCTCTAAAGAAATCTGCAAAATCAGTACTAGAAGGCATACAAACTTTAAGCATCACACGCCAATCCTTGTTAGTGGGTTCATGTGCATTTCCCACATCCCTAATGTACTTTTGACACTTGGCTAAATCCTTGGTGGGATTTGGGAACTCCGCTATCATGTGACGGAATTGTTTCCTAGACCATGGGATGTGCATGGTGACTGTTTGCACAGGCACCATCCCTTCAGCATCTGCCTGCCCAGCAGGCACACTGAATGTGCGCACTGGATATACCCCTTCACATCCTAAACAGTTTCTATGCCTACCATCAGTGTCTACATATTTAGGGTCTTTGGGCCAGATCCTGAACTACGCCTGTCTTCCACAGACGGACGTAATTTAATGAACAATAGCTACTGCGCATGCGTAGTAGCTATTGTACGTAATCTGCGTATCGTTTCGATACGTAGATTGTGTATATGCGGGCCGCATGCGCAGTAGCTATTGTTCATTAAATTACGTCCGTCTATAGAAGACAGACGTAGTTCTGGATCTACCCCTTTGTTAGTAATTAACCTAGTTAAGTGTGCTGGTGATTCATCCACAAATATGTTTGCAGATTGCGTATTTTCAGTAATAAATGCGTGGGTAGGTGGCGCTATAGCAGTATGTGTAGTTTGCGTACTATTGGGTAGATTTGCGTGTGCATTAGCGGATGCAGATGCTATGGCATCTGAAATTGCAGTAGATGCGACTGCTGCTTGAAGTAAAGCAGTAGAAGCAGCTACAACAGGTGTGGCTGGGACCTGTAGTGCTGCAGTGTCCCAACCCTGGGCCTATTATGGTCAGCATGTGTAACACATGTGTAATTGCAGATATTAAAGCACAATCATCTTCCTTATCACTATCCCCAATGTCTATTTTAGTCAATTTTCTAAAACAGGATACAATCTAGCAACAGTATTATTAGCAGTAAAGTTATGGGAAGAAACGTTAGTATTATCAGGACAAACAGAATGAAAACATGAATCATCCCTACCACCTCCCATGTAGGGAGGATGGGGAGGTGCGTGCGTGGGTGGGTATCGCAGGCACAGAGTTAATGCAAATATGCGAAGCATTCGCGTTTGCGGTTACTTGCAACGGAGATGCGCTCGCGGAGCCTTCGTGCCAAAGTGTACCCTCGTGCTGTCACAAAGCAAAGCTCTTTATGAATTTCTCCCGCTTTTTGTGAGATTTATCCCTACAAATTTGAACACTTAAATTATTCAGAATATCTTCGTTGAAACTTCCAATGTTGGGAAACCTTCTCTTACATGACTTAGTCAATTTGAACCAACGACTACAATGCTTAGTTGCAAAATACCATACTTTCTATTCATAATAAACAAAGCCGACCCCTCCGGCATTTCCAGTCCACTTGCCATATCCGCAATGACCCTTCTGCTTGCTCCATCTCGAGTTAATCCACTACCCATATTCAAAACTGTATAACTATTATGGGTATATAGTACAACACAATACGTAGTTTTATGAACTACGCAAGGGCAACAATTCACCAAAAGTCCAATAACACAGCTTCAATGCAAATATCCGTTATCAGAGAGCATCAAAAATAGCGTTATTTCTTTCCACTGTGCAAATCAATTAAACACTACCGGATCTCTCAATAGCCCGTCGGTGGAGACTAAAAACCAAAATCACTACACCAGTTTCTTCAATTTCCTAGATTAAAAGAACCTTTACCAAAGACAACTAGTTGCTAATAATGGTCCAGGAAACAATATCAACCAGTTTTTCGTCACCATTTCATAAAACTCAATAACTTCAATAATTTTGTTTACAAAACACCGTAGTTTACAGATTCTGATTCATGAACTATAGGAAGAACAAAAGGTCCCAGCTTTTGTGGCAGCAATAGGATAAAAACACGTGTTTTTGCACGGCAAAATGCGATAAAAAATGTACCAAAAAACCCACACCTTGCAATTAACCCCGACTATACCAGCGTATAATTACGTACTCATACACAACTCTATCCCAAATTCACAACAAGTTTCCCACCCTCACTATACAGTGCTCGATTAACTGACACTAGACACAAAACATTAGCAAATATTAGCAATATAAAATATCACATTTACTTACCATATCCTCCACCCTTTGTCAGTGAACCGAGCGCTGTGGAAAAGCAAGAAATTACCTCCACTCGACAAGCCCCCAGATTGTTGAGTCTGTGTATCCCAAAAGCACCCCGAAAATTAGCACAGAGGCGAAGATTCGTTCAAACTTACAAAAGCGTGTTTTATCTCGGCAAGGAAAGAGTTAACAACAAGGTACAGCTTCAATCGATACAATTAGCAGCGCGACCAACTAGTAGGCAAGACGTTCAGTCCAGAAGTCTTCTCAGGATAGAGTGTCCTTTTATGTCCCACGATGAAAGGGGTTGCCAAACTTCCGCTTGATTGGAGGCATCTCAATCCTCCTTTGGTTCCTAGTTCGTCATTGGTCCTGGGGTCTTCCATTGTTCCTCTCCCGGAGGGTCATCTGCATATCATTCATTCATACACATTTTCTTACTCTAACCTAGCAATGCGCATAACTACTGCCGCAAACATGCGGTCTTTCAGCGACTAGTCTAACTATATGGGTTATGATTTTATCTACCCTAGGACTATAAACATTGCATGGTTATTGCATTCATATGCTGGTCGGCGATTATTCTAAGATTATACCATTTATAAAGATAAAGCACAGTTTTAATAAATAGGAACTAAAACATACATTAGATATGGACAAGCTCTGTGTGTTTGTGTGTTTTTTAATGTGCGTACTAATAGGAATATTTTGAATGTAATAAAAGCCAGTGAAAGCGTGGACGCACGTCACAGCACGCGCATTAATTTGCGTTCGCCCGCGTTCACATTTTCCTGCACTTCTGCGATCCTTTGTTCCCTTGCTATGCAGATATTAATTATTATGTTTCCTTTAGTTATTAAGTTATTAATTCTGTTTCCACACTGTGGTTTTATACAATCCTCACACCCTCTCTCATTCTTGTCGTTTTCACCCATACAACACTGCATGCACTTCACCAATGAAGCTACCAAAACCCTCATCCACTCTCTAGTCATATTACGCCTCGACTACTGTAACCTCCTACTCTTACGTCTCCTGTTCACCTGTCTTGCCCTCCCTTCAATCTATAGTCAATCTTTGCCTCTACTTTATATTAAACCCTTTACTGGCATCCTGTCCACTTCAGACTTCTCTTTAAACTCTTTAAACTCCTTACCCTCAACTTCTCATCTCCATACACCCCTTCCTTTCCTCTCCATTTTGCTAACTACCACTGTCTGACCTCCCTACTGATCACCACATCTCACACCCATGTCCAGGACTTCTCCCGTGCTGCACCCTGCACTGGAATGACCTGCCTTCTTCAGTCAGACTCTCCCCCACACTGCAGGTCTTCAAACGCTCACTCAAAACGCACCTGTTCAGACTAGCCTCAGCTCTCCTCCACTTAACATCCTCACTGCATCCTACATCTATCCCTTCTTCTTGTTCATTTTTATTTGTTTATTAATATCTTTATTGAGGATTCACATCATGAAATCCAATTTGTACTTTCTTCTGAAAATGATTCCGTTGCTCAAACCAACTTAATTGCAATAAATTGTAACCAACCCCTATATAATATGAACTTCCGCAGGCACGAGACATGTTGTCCTCTGATGAAGTTGCCATAGCAACGAAACGCGCCAGACCCGTCTCTGTGCCTTTTGTTGTCGGAGGAAGCCCTCTCTGTTGCACCAGCTCTCTACCTCATCAGTGTTCTACTACTACACTTGTTCCTGCCAAGTGAAATCTGCTGCTACTGACCACCTCTAGCGGGGGAGGCCCCGCTTACAGGTCTGTTTCCTACGGCACCACCACGGAACTCTGGTCCTATCAGCCTCTGAAAGATCTTTACAGCCCGTTTTCCTGCCTCCATTTCTCCTGCGGGTGGTAAGAATAATTGGGCACAGTTTGCTGCCATATCTAGTTTGCATTGCACATCCTTAAGCATGCTGTTGTCACCTTACAAGTTGCCAAGCCTCCGCTATACAGTAAGCTAACGTTATCTATTTTCCCTAAATTGAAAATTGTCCACGCCTGTCTGGTGACCGGATAGCTGCGCTGGAGAAGTCGTTCACCCTGGAAGAGCTGGAAGCGGCTATTAAGGATACCCCCTCGGGCAGAAGCCCTGGCCCGGATGGTTATACTATATCTTACTACAAATTGTATCTAGACTCAGTAGCCCCTTGTTGTTATTGGCCCTTAATGAGATTTCAGAGTCTCATCGATTTACATCCCAAGCCTATGAGGCACATATCTCGGTACTGCCTAAAGAGGGTAAGGATCCAACTCAATGCTCAAGTTATCGGCCTATCTCATTACTCAATGCCGATATCAAGTTATTAGCCAAAATGATAGCCGCCCGACTTAATCCACTCCTTCCAAACATTATACATTCGGACCAGGTAGGTTTTGTCCCGGGTCGTGAGGCCAGGGATAATACTACTAAGGTCCTTAATTTGATCCACATAGTTAACACCATGGCAACACCAGCAATTCTCTTGTCAACCGATGCTGAAAAGGCCTTTGATCGGGTTGACTAGATTTTTATGTCTCAAATTTTACGTCAACTGGGCTTGGGGCCAGTTTTTACTAGTAAAACAATGTCCCTTTATCACGCTCTGTGGGCTAGGGTCCGGGTGAACGGCCTTCTGTCCTCTCCATTGCAGATACATAACGGCACCAGACAGGGGTGTCCCCTCTCACCCCTGATTTTTGTTTTATGTATGGAGGCGCTGGCACAGGCTATACGCCTTAATCCGGATATTACGGGTATCAAGTTGGGTGGGATGGAGTGTAAGCTGGCCCTCTTCGCCGATGACCTCATGGCCACATTATCAAACCCCTCTGTATCCCTCCCCAATATAGTTAAAGAGTTCCAGATATTCAGCCAACTTTCCAATTTTAAGATCAACTATCACAAATCTGTAGCACTTAATCTCACAGCTTCAGTGGTTCGGGGTTTGCAATCTGCGTTCCCCTTCCAATGGCATACCTGACCAGTGACCTCTCCCAACTATTTGAGGCGAATTTTGTGCCCAAACTCAGGGAGATTCAATCTGACCTGTCCCGGTGGCAACACAAGAAATGTAATCTTCTGGGCAGGGTGAATGTTGTCAAGATGTCTATCCTATCAAAATTACTATACCTTTTTCAGACACTTCCAATTGCAATTCCCCAAAGTTTTTTTAAAGAGGCTCATTCTGTTATTCAGAGGTTCGTCTGGAGTGGCAGGAGGCCATGGTTTAAGCAGGATATTCTATATCGGCAGATAGAAGGGGAGGAGTTTAACTCCCTAACTTCTATCTCTACTATGGGGCAACCCATCTCTGTAGGGTGGTGGATTGGTCGATAAGCCCTTCCACTAAACAATGGATCGCCTTTGAGAATTCTCTCGCACCCTTTCCTCTGGCCACTCTGACCTGGACCCCTGCCATTCCTAGGATACCTCATCCCACAGTGGGGGCTACTTTGGCCCAGTGGAAATGTCTTAGGTCCCTTCCCAATATTTCTTCAAAATTTTCCCCGCTCACAGCAATTTCACACAATAGGGATTTCACCAGGATTACAGCCCTCCTTTATCAGTAGATGGTGCAACCATGGCCCTTTGAGGGTAGGTCAGCTGGTGCGGGGTGGGGGAGTGCAGCCCCTCTATGAACTTGGGGAGGTGGTGTCTTCCCCAGGGAGGGAGTGGTGGTCTTACTTCCAGATTCAACACTTTGTTACTACGCTGGCTCCCCTGTTAGAGCTGAGCCGGGATCTTACTCCCTTCGAGAGCATGTGTCAGCTCTCTTATCCCCCCTCCCATGCTATCTCAGCTATATACAAATTGCTAGTGACTGGTATCTGGCCTGATCTCCCGCGATTCACCCACACCTGGGAGAGGGACTTGGGTGTCACTCTACAATCCTCTGATTGGACCAGGGTATTCCAATACACTTATACTTCATCAATGAGTGCCACTGTACGGGAAACTCAGTATAAAATATTGTTTAGATGGTATAGGTGCCCGACTTTACTGCACAAAATGCTCCCTAGTGTTCCGGATAGATGCTGGAGGTGTTCCACGGGGGGGTGAATCCTTTTCATATATGGTGGGGCTGCCCTAGTTTACGCCCATTTTGGACTTTGGTACGACAGGTGACTTTGACTGTTCTAGGGGGAGACGTTCCCGACACTGCAGAATTTTGGCTTCTTAATATGTCCCCTCTACCCATTTCCACTTACAAGAAGTCATTATCCCGCCATCTAATTAGTGCCGCTAAAGCGGTTATACCGACTAATTGGAGGTCCCCATCCCCTCCAAAGGCTAGAGAATTGACCTGCACGTGGACATGGAGGAGCTTACTCTTTCCACTCTGGATAGGGGCTCCACTTTTACAAGCACCTGGTTCCCATGGCTGCGGTTTAAAGATTCTGATTTATATAAGCAGTTGGCTGGATGATCTTACTTGCTATATTGTAGCTGTCTCCAGGAATTAGGTTATCCAAATGTGGGTACCACCTCCCTGAACCCTCCCCTTCCCTGTCCTGTCTCTTTCCTTTTCTTTTTTTCTTATTTCTAGGTGTCTGTCTTTGTCTTTGTCTACCTTTGTCCTTTTTTGGAATATAATTATGGACACTCGTCCCCATTCTAAAATGGTTATATCCGGTCCTATGGAGTGTTTACTTTACCTGCTCAGTTATAAAAGCTGCATTCTTCCTTGCTATGCTGTAACATTGGTTTGTATATTGCTCTTTTTTTGGAATGATAATAAACAATATTTACACTAAATTGAAAATTGGTCTGCAAATAAGACTGCACTACGTACCTCCCCTGCATTGCTTGTTATCGGCTTACTAACATCAAGCCTGTCGCTTCTCTGTATATCACTCCGCCACCTTTGGCTTATACATCGCCTGGATTTCTGCTGCATTACTAACTTTGCATGCATATTCATTTAACATGCTGAACTCACTATTGTCTGCATTATAAGTGTAACTATTCATAAGGAGGACTATATTGCTTGGAAGCTTGCTGGTTTACCATCTTTCATGTCTTATGTTTAATATGCTGCTGATGACCATACCGTGCTTATCATTTTGTGCATAACCTCACAAATTTATTTCACATGGTTTAGGTGCCTTTTAATTGCCCTAAATATATATGCTGAGATCCTGAAATAATTTATATTATTTTTATGCTGGTAAACAGAAAGGGGCTATAGAGACACATATTTTATGTATCTTCCCTTTCCCCTTCTCCCTGTTATATTGATACTATCAATTTTTTAGATTGATTTTACATTTATTTTATTGCCATGATTAAATTCTACACTAATTAAGTACTCTTTTAGTAAACTTTTATTGTATTATTATTTGTATATTTTTATTAGTATTTAGCACTCCAGTTTATTTATTTCTTGCCTGGTGTGTACACCCTTAAGGAGTATTGACACTGCTCCTTTACTGTTTGAACAGCTTTGTACTATATCCAGTGTATTTTACATGATAACAACCTTACATTTTCAGCGCTGACCCGCTACTTTTTGTCTTATCTATCCATTCTTCTCCTTCCGTCCCCCTCTCCTCCGCTCACCCCAGCAGTCTACTTTCTTCCCCCCTCCTTATGTCTTCTGTAAGTTCATCCCTTCCACTTGGTATGTTAGCTCACATGAGCAGGGCCCTCCATCCTAGTGTTGTTCCTTCCTCCACTCTCCCCCTCACTTCAAACTCTCTTGACCCCCACTGCTACCCTTTTATCATGTCCCCACCTGGTGGCTCCCTCTCAACCTCTCACTGTGCTCTATCCCCTCCTCCCTAATCTGTCAAGCTTGACACCTTGCATTTTGCCTTGCTGTCTGTGCTTCATTTTATTGTATTTTTGTGATATTTTTATATTTACATTATATTTAATGATGTACTATGCTGTCCATCCCTGCCCTGTATGTCTGTACTGTATATGTTGTTTTATTTTGTATGGCGCAGCGGACACCTTGTGGCATCCCATTATGACACACCACTTTATGTATAAATCTAGTTGGTAGGGTCCTGGGGTTGGAAGTCCATGCAAATGATGAGAGCGGTTACCTAAGTGCTTCAAAGCATATAAAGATTTACACCTTATATAGCATTAGAAAAGTACAGTCAAAATATTTTTCATCATATTTTTTCCCCATTGAAATTCCACATGCTAATTGCACATCTTCCTGGCATTTCTGATTGACTATAGAGAGTTTAGATATCAACATTTATGCAGCAGATGCTGTACAATTATTTCTTTAATCAAATGTTCAAAAGGTATTACATAGAATTAGCTCAGATAGCAGGGCTGCCATGAACAGATGAAGGATAACAGAGGCCTCCTCGTCAATTTAGATCCCAGCTGCTTCTAAATTCAGCTCTGAGGGAAAGCTTTGCATGGAATGTGCTGTGCTGATGAATGAATGTCGGCTGCTTCATATGCAGAATCCTGTTACATTGTATACTGCTTACTACACCTCTTCATATGTTTTTATGCCACAGAGGGCATGACTATCATTACTCTACACAAACTCTGCAACCGCTCTGTCCCTGTAGATAAACCACATTAATATAAAGACGTAAATAGATAAATATACCACATTATATCAGATATGTACCACTCAATATTATGAGTCAGTTTAATATATCCTAACCTAATAAAGATGTTGTTACTATTACTAATATTATTATTACTTTATATAAACATATTAGTAGGGTAT
>WWET01002065.1:207181-220061 GCA_011038615.1 Limnodynastes dumerilii
TGTGTTAGGTAGATTGTGTTGTATTAAAAGGTGTCTGGGTCCTGCCATCAGTAATTTATAATCTGTAGGCAATTGCTACAGAGTGAGGTAAGTACCGTGTTAGAGAAGTTTATTTTTAAGTGTAGGGACCTATCTAAATGAGGTAACCTTGCAGGCGGTCAGTCACATTTTCATTAAAATTAAGATTTGTTTATGTTTGTAAAGTTGTGATTGTTTATAAAACTAAAACTAAAAAATTGTATAGTAAATATTACAAACAACTGTTCACACATTATTTTGAGTCAATTTCAACTATAGCACCTCACTTTTTTTAGGTATTGTATTTATGATTAATACTATAGAATGGACTCTCTCGCCAATTTAGGAATTTCCTCTAATTCTCCCTTCATATGCAACCCTCCTCATGTTGGCCACACCTACAGTACTGTACTGGGGCGCTGCAACATACCCGTGCTCCAGGCACCATGGCAGCTAGCTACACCTCTGATTCTAGGTGAGGCCATACCTAAGGTTACCACCTTTTTATCAAAAGATAAAATTACATGTTAGTAAATACAATTAAAGGGAGGAAGGAAGGGAAAAATTCCTGGCAAAAAGGCTGAACTCCACGTGCCCTTCCCTAACATACCCCCTAAACTCCTCCCCCCCCCTTCATCCTGGTAATACTCCCCTTCATTGGCTTAACTCTTGACTGCCTGTTGGTAATAGCAGCAGCCGGTTGTTTATCATCATTCATGCCATTTTGAAATTCACTTTCTTTCTAGCTTTAACTTTCCTATTACATACTAGAAAATGTCAGCTAGATTCTGATTGGTTGCTATGGGCAACATCTCCACTTTTCCTTTCCTGCAGCTTAGTAAATGTGGCCCCAGGCCTCTTACTCCATCTCTTGCTGTTTTTCTTTTCTTCCCCTATATCCCTCGCTGTGGTTCGCTGCACATCATCGAGATTCTGAATTAAGTGTGATCGCATGCACATAAGTCTATTTGTATGGAATTAGCCACACATAAGTACACAATGGGCCGGATCCAGACCTATGGGCTTGTTACGTTTCAACGCGTAGCGTATTTACACTAGCGTAATTACTATGCACTCCCCTAGGAACTCCCCTCGCTCGTGAGTACTTTGGCCGTTTTACGCTTGCCAAACCCTACCTTAACTTTTCAGAGCTACTACTGTCTTACGGAAAGGCTTAACGCACATAAGTGCCTAAGCACGCCCATACTGTATGGTTTAAATGCCATACCCCGCCTCCAAAGCTTACTTACGGGTGTGGTATGGATGTCACGCCCCTTTGTTTGTAGTTACGGTGTTGATACAATGCCGGTACGTATGTTCAGAGTTACGTGGCGTAAAATCTGCCATGTGCATGTGCAGTACATACAAAACAGCGTTTTTACGTCTCCGGCTAGCGTAAATACGCTAGGATACGTAGTTCAGGATCTGGCCCGCTGTCATTATTAAACCAGGATCCTGTCCCAACTCCTTAGCACTATTATATATTTTCCAAGACCCTCTTGTATATTTACCTATTTGGAATTTGGGAAATGCTGGTCTAGAGAGAGTCTAGAGAGTAAGGGCTTGATCCAGACTTAATAACAACATCTAATTTAAGCATGCGGCATGCGTATGTCTGGCTGTGGGAACACACTGCGTTTGCACGCAGCAGATGTTACTCATCGTAACTCTGATTGGGCCTGATCCAGACCTACACTCGGCTGAGTTTTTTACGCTGGTCGTAAGTGTAAAAATGGACATTCGTACTTACTGCACATGCGCGGGGCAGATGTTATGCGCAGAAATTCTGAGCGTATGGGCCTTGAGCATGCCAGCCTCATAACAATGCTCGAGGGGACGCGCCTGCCATACGAAATCCATAAATACACACTGAGGGCGGGGTGAGGCATTTAAATCATACAGTATGGGTGTGCTAAGCGTCGTAAATTCGCAAAGAGCTTACGGACGCCCGTGGTTACGCTCAGAAAAGTTATGGAAGGGTTTGCCCGGCGTAAGAAGGCAAAACTAAGTACGACCAAGGGGAGTGCATCGGAGGCACGCTGGCGTAAATACGCTACGCACATGAGCGTTTCATGAGTGTAGGTCTGGATCAGGCCCATTGTATGTAACTCCGTATGATAGGACGTGACACCCCTAAGCAAGACGAATATATGTATTGCGGGAGAAGGGAGGCATTTAAATTGTACAGTATGGGATGGGTTGAGCACTTACATACAACAAGGCATTACCTATGACCAGAGATATGTAAGGAAAAGTTAAGGTAAGGTTCTGAACACGAAAGTCAGCTAAGTTATGTACATGAGAGGGGAGTGCATTAACCTTAGTTGTGCGTAACTTAGGTACTCTTGCATACATAAAACAATCTTAAGCCTGGATCAGGCCCTATGTTCTTTCTGCTTGAATTATATTTTAACTACATCCACTAGAGGGAAGCAAAACAATTCTCTCAGTTATTGCTCTGGAGACTAATAGTGTGAGCAAAGCTGTTTCCTCAACAACACACAGCCACTATAACAGATTCAGGCTCAGGCATTACGTAGCATCTATAAACATCGATGGAGGAGGAAATAACTGAATAATAGTATAAAAAAGGTTTTAATATTTAGCAACATCCAAGCAATAAAAATAATGAGACAATTTCTGTGTCACCATCTCAGGAATAAAGCATTTTCTACAACATAAAGAGCCATATTCGGGGGAATAATTTAAAAACAATTAAGGAGGAATAAAGAGCTTTTGTTTTTTGGCATATACAATATATATCCCATAATAAAGCTCTATATTTTTCCTTATCTCTGTATCTGAGGGGAGCCTGGTCTTTTCTTGCCCCCATTCCTAGCTGCCACCACCTACTGTATGTCTACACGAGTAAGAACGTGAGACCATCCACTGTTGAACAGGGCAGTAACTAGCTATTTTGGTGTCCTGGGCAAGAGAAAAATTTGGCACCTAGGGCCGTATGCAGACTACTGGACGTATAACATACACGTCCGGTGTTTAGCGTTTTTCCTACTGCGCATGCGTAGTACATTTTTTACGTTATCTACGTATCTTTTCCTTATGTAGATTGCATAAATGCGGTCTGAAAGGTAAGATTTTTCCCTAACCCTAACTATTTTACTAATCCTCACCTTATTCTTTCCCTTCTATTACCCTAACTTTAACCCTCCATCTCCCACAGTCTAACTCTAACTTTAACCCTCCATGTGCCACAGCCTAAACATAACCCTGACCTTAATTCTCCATCTCCCGCAGCCTAACCCTAATCTTAAACCTCCATGTCCCGCAGCCTAACCCTAACCTTAACTCACTATCTCCTGCACCCTAACCCTAAGCTTATATGTCCTGCTGCTTAACCCTAACAGTGCCGCAGGCCTTCCCCTTTGTGTCCGTCACTGCAGGCCCCGCAGCCTGTTCCCGGTTCTTTCATTTCACTATTAATTCTAAATAATACGTTTTGAAATTAAAAAGTATTTTGAACATGATCCAGCTTCAAATTCAGTTATTCTAAGCAGCAACTGCATCCCAGATTAGATATAAATAAGAGTAATAAAGGGTGATAAAAAAAATATGACCAGACTGTTTAAATATAATATAGTGTGTATATATATATATATATATATATATAATGGTAGCGGTATAGACATTTAGAAGTGGCGGTATGAAAATTTAGAAATAACTTTGAGGGGTATATACACACACATATACACATATACAGACCTACGATAGTACACTGAGCGGTCTAACGCTCAGCGTACCATCGCTTCACTCCCCCTTGCCCCAGCGTATTAACATTTGCTTACACCAGCTGAAGGCTACCCTAACTTCAGTCGGCGTAAGTGAGTGTTAATACGCTGGGACGACAGCGTTGCTACGCTAACGCTGCCCTCCCAGCTCCATCACCCTCCCTCCCCCCGCCTACCTGCACTAACTTCCACGTAATAACGGAGGGGACGTTCCCTCCAGCATTACTACGCTGCTGCTACGGATGCCTGATCCACGATCGGGCATTTCTGTAGCTACTCTGGACAACATCTGTCCGGCGCATTTGCAGATCGTCTTTTTAGAGGATCTTACGCTTACGCCCGGTGTATTAACGCCGGGCGATGGAGGTCTGGATCTGGCCCTAGTAGTGTTACCAGCTATAACAAACATATTTGACATTTCCTCAAAAAACTGCTCCAGGGTGCATGAGGCACAGTTGCATAGAATGTTTTCTCTTTAATGGTATATACTAAAATGCTTATTAATTTTACTAATAAATTAATCTCCTTAATAGATATTATTAGTCACATTAATAAGCAATTAAATACATCCCCATTACGAGAACACGTGTTATGCAGCTGTGCACATTACAGTAAAGTACTTTGGTTAATACTACTTACAGCTGTTGCTTCAGTGATCTCTCTGGATAGTTCTAGGTGGTGCAGGAATTGATCAGATGTTCCCCTGTGGCAGCGCTTACTTTGCATGATCAGCCATTCAGCTTTCATGCCCCTTTGCTGATTGGCTAAGCAGTACACATAAGCACTGCTGCAGAGGTTCAGCTGAGACACGGTTACTTGTTTGTTCAGGAGTTTAGAGCAGTGTTCCCCAACCTCAGTCCTCAGGGACCACTAACAGTCCATATTTTCTAGGTTTCCTTAAAGAATCATGTGATATAATGAGCAGCACCTGTGGAGATTTTAAAATGTGACAGTTAGTAATGAACACACCTGTGCTCCAGCAGTGACACCTGGAAAACATGCACTGTTAATGGTCCCTGAGGACTGAGGTTGAGGAACACTGGTTTAGAGGATCCCCTGCAGCAACACATACTCTTACTGCTTAATCTATCAGCTGTCAAAGAACATGACAATTGAGCAGCTTAGCTTGTTAAGTAAGCTGCAGGGAATTAGCTGAGCTGTGGCTTGTGTGTTCCACAGCCGCCAGCAGAATTAGGGTTCCTGATCCCCTCTGTGCTTTTTCCCCCTTCCCAGGCCCGGTTTGCTAGCAGAGATGAGAGATAACGTTTCTTAGCCAAGTCTAAATAATAATAGTAAAGCTGTTTAGTATCTGTGTGCAATAAGAAAAATGTAATTACTCTTCCTGCATGCAAGAGCATAATTCAACATAGTATTCCCCAGGTGTAACTTACCATCTGATGGTGGTGGGTCCCAGCTAAAAACGGCCCTATTTCGATAGGGCCTTTCTCACCTAGCCAGTTTCGAACTGACTGGGATATCGATTGCTTATGCCTCAAAGAGGTACCAGTGTGCTCTGAAAGGTAAGCCTATAAACTAATCCCAACCCTTTCTCTAATTTCTCTAATTCTAACCCTAACCCTCTGTTCCCCACAGCCTGACCCTAACTCTCCCTTCTCCCTAGGCCCCTAATACTCTCTTCTCTATAGCCTAACCCTAAGACCCCCCCTCCCCGCAGCCTGACCCTGACCCTGACCCTGACCCTAACCCTCCCCTTCTATGGCCCTAACCCTCCCTTCCTAATAGCCTAACCCTAATTCCCCCAACACTAAAAGTCCAAGGAGAGGTTACTCAACTCTCCAGAGCTGTCAGTGGTGGGTCCTTAGAAAATGAATGGGTAAGTATAAAAAACACCCACTCATAAAAAAAAATGGAAATAGGCTGCCTATTTGAATTAGAGAAAGCCAAAAAGGAACTTTCAGCCCACTGTAGCGGAGACTGCATCTTATTCCTCTTATTTTCAACCTCTGTATCCGGTCCATACCAGTTGCAGTCCCCGCTAAGAAAGCCTGATTTCCGAAATAGGGATATCCGATAGTTCCTTTTCGGATATCCCTATTTCGAATACCCCTTCAGTTTAGACATTTTTTTCAGAATGGGTGAGTATGCCGATACTCACCCATTCCATTTCAGAAACGCCGCCGCTACCGAAGGACCAGGACTACGGGAAAGGTGAGTAATCTCTTCAAGGTTAGGATCAGGTTGCGGGGAAGGTAGGGTTACGGTCAGGCTGTGGGGATAGGAGGGTTAGGGTAATGGAGGGGAGAGTTAGGGCATGGTTGACTACTTTTGAAAAGTCATTTCAGGGAGAAAAGTAAAAAGCATAGGGGCGGTCCCTGCGTCGCCAGGGGGAGGTCCCTGGGTCACCGGGGGTAGTCCCTATGCCGCCAGGGGCGGTCCCTACACTGCTGGGGGGGCGGTCCCTGCGTTGCAAGGGTTTGTGCATGGGTGTCCTGCAAAGTATCAGCCCCCGCTCAGTTACTCCCATCATGTGCCTCCAACCCCCCCTCAGTATTCCCCATCATGTGCCTGCAGCTCCCCTCAGTATTTTCCACCATGTTTCTCCAGCCTCTCTCCTTTTTACTTACCTTTGTGTCCCGCTTTCCTTCCTCCTCCGCGCACATTACCCCCACCCCAAACATACTATAACTGCACATTACCCCCACCCCACATACTATAACTGCACATTACCCCCACCACAGATACTATAACTGCATATTACCCTTACATATTATAACTGCACATTACCCCCACCCCAAACATACTATAACTGCACATTACCCCCACCCCACATACTATAACTGCACATTACCCCCACCACAGATACTATAACTGCATATTACCCTTACATATTATAACTGCACATTACCCCCACCCCAAACATACTATAACTGCACATTACCCCCACCCCACATACTATAACTGCACATTACCCCCACCACAGATACTATAACTGCATATTACCCTTACATATTATAACTGCACATTACCCCCACCCCAAACATACTATAACTGCACATTACCCCCACCCCACATACTATAACTGCACATTACCCCCACCACAGATACTATAACTGCATATTACCCTTACATATTATAACTGCACATTACCCCCACCCCAAACATACTATAACTGCACATTACCCCCACCCCACATACTATAACTGCACATTACCCCCACCACAGATACTATAACTGCATATTACCCCTACATATTATAACTGCACATTACCCCGTCCCCCCACATACTATAGCTGCACATTACCCCCTCTCTCACATACTATAACTTCACATTACCACCTTCCTCACATACTATAACTGCACATAACCCCCCCACCCATATACTATAAACGCACATTACCTCCTCCCTCACATACTATATAAAGAAACAATAAACTTTTCTACGTTTTCTACCTATTTGCCGTCTTGCGCTCTCTTCATCCACACCCTCCGTTCTCCACGGCGCTGCTGCTGCTTCTTAATGACGCTGACGTAACCACGTCAGCGTCACACTGTAATGCCGCTGTGTTGCCATAGCAACACATACACAGTGCCTGGATGCAGTGGTCCGGGCACTGTGTATGTGACAATACAGTGTCCGGGAATAATACATTGTATTGCCTCCGGGAGAAAAGGGTCCTCTCCCGGGAGTCCGGGAGATCTCCCTGGATTCTGGGAGTCTCCCGGACGTTCCGGAAGAGTCGGCAACTATGAGTTAGGGTTAGAATTAGGGGAAGGGTTGGGGTAGTTTTTTGCCTTACCTTTCAGAGCCCCGAAAGTTCGGTGTTCTGTGGATCGATTGCTATGCCTCATCAAGGCATATGCAATCGAATCCCAGTCAGTTCAAAACTGGCTGGGAGAAAACGGCCCTATCGAAATAGGGACGTTCTTTCTGGGGACCCACACCCGGTCCATACATATGTCCTTCAGTTGATTATTAATTTTCTGCATGAACCCCTCAAGATTCAGGTGCAAATGGATTTAAAGTCACTGTTGGTGTGGTCATATGTCTATTATAAACAGTGAACTCTGTTTGTATTACAATATGTATCGTTTTTATATTTGGTACAGACGCAGTCCTAGGCATAGGTCACATAGGCATGTCACGGGGACCCACGGGTCCCAGACCAGACACCGGAAATAACCTTTTATCTAGTCGCAGACTATAGCTTGGAGTCAGGAAGTGAGAGCGGATGTCTGGTTGCCATGGTAACACTGAACACAGCCCTGGATATGGCATAGCTCTCCAAAGGCTGGCAGCAGAGACAGCTAGTAACATGCATAGAACCAATCTTTTTAAAGGCCTGGTTATATATATAGAAGTTATTTTATTTGATAGCGTGAGATTATATGATTGGGCCCCTTTTAATTTTATAGGGCCCCACAAAACCTAAGACTGCCTTTGATTTGGTGTACAAATACAATGTGAATTTAGTACACCCTAATATGAAAATGAAAATAAAGGTCCGGATTCACAATTATGTAGACTTCGTCTTACGTATGTTGTTTTAAGAATGAATTTACGCTATTTACGTACCATTTGTGTACGTAGATTGCGGCTTATGCAATCTACGAACAGAAATGGTACGTAGATAGCATAAATGAGTTACTACGCATGCGTAGTTGCTCAATTCTTAAAACAAGGTACGTAAGACGAAAACTCCATAACTGTGAATCCGAACCAAAGACTTCCGACATATCAGTACTGAAAGATTGCGCCCTGGATTGCGCCTTGGATTGACTTAGAGGTATCCTGGTAAGGCAGGATAGTGGCTTTTAAGATGTCGCTCCTTCCCAAGTTACTTTATTTATTTTGCTGTATCCCATATGTTTTTCCTAAGCAGGAATTACTCAAATTTAAGAGAGAAAATTTACAATATAAATTTGAAACCTCTCTGTCATTCACTCTTCCTTGATTGTTGTGAGGGAAAAAAAAAACTATGACTGTTTGTATGAGTGACATAAGAAGTTACTTATGAGCACATATGTTGTCATGGGCTTGTGTTCTGGAAATTTGTAATGTTATTAACATGACCATTTTAGCCCACTTGAATGTCTAATCTAATTGATGTTTGCTGTTATTTGTAAACCCATTTGCACATATTTAAATTTCAACATTTCCATCATTTGGAGAGTTGGCATTAGGTTAGAAAAACATAACTTAATTTCCTATTGCTGTTTGCCATTATTAGAATTATTTTCATTTGTCAGAGTTTATCAACAGATTCAATGTATTTTGGCAGTAGTTGTGATTGTTTAGGTATTGAAGTAGTAATGAGCCATCTGGCATCTAAGAGACCGAACAAAAGCCTATTAAAGAAAAAAAAAAATAATTATTATTATATATATATATATATTTATATATATATAAGCGCATAACTATAGATGCAGCAAGGGGTGCAACTGCAATGGGGCCTGGAGGAAAGGGGTGTCCATGGGAGCCGCTCATCCTGCCCTGTAAGCAGAGGCTGACTTCTTAAAACAGCGCTCACCACCGCTCCATGTATGTGTTACAGCTGCCGTGTGTAACGGCTAGCTGTGTGCCGGCTGTCTGCCTCGCTCCATCGTACCTGTGAGTCCCGCGGCGCATCTATGGGGATTCCCCTGCTAACGGCTGTCCTAGTTACAGCATCCTGGTTACTGCCATGTGCGCGCTGTTCTCCATTAGGCGCGTTTTCTTACCTGCTGTTAGTTATGCGTTCTCCGTTTCCAGGAGACCCTTTCTGTCATCACTCTGCCGGTTATAGTTTTCCCTTGCCAGTTCTGTGATCTGCTATACCTGTGTGCCTAGTGCTTCTTCCTAGTGAATTGATTACTGTTTGACCACTTACCTTGTTTTATCCTTGCCTCAGTTACCTTCTGTTTTCAGTCCCTGGTTCTTCCCCCTTCTCAGTTCTTCCTTATTTTTCCCTGGAATGTATGTCTATGTTACTTCTTCGGAAGTCCCGCCGGATGAGTGTGTGCATGCAAGCCCTAGTCCGTCTTGTCCAGTCCTGTGACATACCTCTTGTCCGCCGTGCCTGCTTCTGTGTTACATGTAGTTCGTTTCAGGCCGGTCCCTTCCTGTCTGGTCTGCATCCCGCTTTCTCGTCCTTACCTCCTTTCACTATCCTATATCCTCCTCAGGTTTCCTTTCATTCTTCCACGGGTCTGGTTCAACAGAGCACGACCTGTTACTGGAGCGCAGCCAAATCCATCCCCACCTTCAGGGGCTCTGGTGAAAACCACCTGGTAGCAAAGTCTCCGTGCCCTGGTAGCCACTCCGGTACTCTTCCCAGATAAACCCGAAGTGCTGTAACCTTACCTCTCTTACCTTGCGGTCACTCCGGTTCTTGACTCAGGTAATTCCGGTGTACCGTAACATTATAACCGGCCAACTCATGCAAAACCCGGTGGAACCCTCCATGGCCAAGGCCCTGAATGCCTCTCCCAGGTATCCAACCTGGGGCAGATGGTTCAGACTCTAACCACCAAAGTCAACAATCAGGGATAAATCATTTTGGCCTTTTGGGCCTCAGCAGTTTCTCCTCGAGCCCCTGCTCCTCCTACACCAGCAACAGCTTCCGACATTAAAGTCAACCTCCCTGATAAATTCTCTGGAGATCGCAGTCAGTTACATATCTTCAGGAAGAATTGCTGACTCTACGTCCGGCTTCGGCCCAACGCTTCGGGATCAGAAACTCAGTGAGTTGGTGTGGTCATCACCCTCCTCCAGGGGGACCCCCAGGCCTGGGCATTCAGCTTACGCCCAGAGGACCCAGCACTCCAGACTGTTGACGCTTTCTTCGAAGCTCTAGGCTTGCTTTACGAGGATCCGGACAGAACTGCTACCACCGAGTTGAAAACAGCTGAGGAGTACTGCTCCAAATTTCGCCGCTGGGCAAACAACTGTGGCTGAAATGATCCGGCCCTCCGCAGCCAATTCCGTATTCAGGTAAAGGATGCCATCGTCCAATTTCCTGCATCTAGGACTCTAGAGGAATTCATGAGTCTTGCAATCAAAGTCGATCGGCCTCTGAAGGAACACCGTCTGGAGAAAGATTCTTCAGCAAGTTTCTCCATGGTTCATCTTCCGCAAGAGTTTCAGTCACCAGAAGAACCAATGCAGATCAGTTCTTACCAGCTCTCCAAAGAAGAGAAAGCCCGTAGACGAACTCTAGGATTATGCCTCTATTGCGGAGGAAAAGCCCATCGAGCAGATTTATGCCAAAAGAAGCAACCTATGCCGTCGGGAAAAGACTAACCCAGCGGGTTCCCGAGGAGCTCCGGTTGGGTGTACGTCTAGTCTCCTTAGGGATCACGAAGAACAACTATTTGCTTTTGTGGACAGCAGTGCTGCTGGGAATTCACTGGATATGGAGCTGGTCCAGTCACTGAATATCCAGGTTAAGAGGCTGGACGTTCCTGTCTTCGCAGTGGGTTTGAATGGACAACCACTATCGGAAGGACCCATCTTCCTGAAAATTGAACCCATGCAGTTATCCGTCGGTATCTGTCATTCAGAAGTTATCGAATTCCTGGTGACTAACTGTTCTTCAGTCCAATTGGTTTTGGGACATCCATGCCTCCAACTTTATAATCCCTCTATTGATTGGTCTTTGGGGGAAATTGTCAGGTGGAGTGAGAACTGTGAGAAGACCTGCATCTCCTACCCTATCCGGATAGGTCATATCTCAGTGGAGAAGATTCCAGTGCAATACGCGGAGGTACTACCCCCATACCGACACTACCATTGTGCCATCGAACTCACTCCGCCAAACTACCTAAGGATAGACTCTTTTCCCTTTCCCGACCTGAATCAGCGGCTATGGACACATACATCAAAGAGAATCTGGAAAGGGGGTTTATCCACCCTTCCAAATCCATGGTTGCCGCTGGTTTTTTCTTCGTCTGGAATAAAGACGGATCCCTTAGGCCGTGTATTGACTACCGCGCTCTCAGTCGCATCACGGTAAAAACACATATCTACTCCCATTAATCGCGGATTTATTTAATCAAGTCAAGGGAGCGGTTATCTATTGTAAGATTGATCTCCGAGGAGCCTATAATCTGGTACGGATCAGGGATGGAGATGAATGGAAGACAGCTTTTAATACCCACTCAGGCCACTACGAATACCTGGTCATGCCTTTCGGGTTATGCAACGCCTCAGCGGTATTTCAAGATTTTATCAATGACGTATTCAGAGATTTTTTTAAGGAAATTCGTAGTGGTCTATCTTGACGATATACTCATCTTTTCTCCCTCCCTTGAAGAACACTGAGAACATGTCAAACTGGTCCTATCCCGTCTCCGGGAGTTCAAATTATATGCCAAGATGGAGAAATGCGAATTCGAGGTTGACAAGATAACCTTTCTAGGGTACGTCATTTCTCCCTTAGGATTTGCCATGGTCCCGGAGAAGGTAAAGGCTATCCTGGAATGGAAGCAACCCACGGACCTCAAGGCTCCCCCCCATCTCCCACCTAGTACTCCCATCATATGTGCCTCCATTCCCCCCAGTACCAGCCATCATATGCCCTCATCTCCCCCCTAGTACTCCCATCATATGTGCCTCCATTCCACCCCCAGCAGAACTGAGTCCCCAGCCATCATATGGATCCAGGATCCAGCCTTCCCAGCCAGGTTTACCCATCTTACCGTCTGTGTCCTCCTAGACTGTCAGCGGCTTAGAACTAAAGTAGCGTTGTGCTCCCGCGCTGGCCGAGACTTTAGATAAATGAAGTCCCGCGATATAGAGAAGCCTGTGACCGAAAGACTTCATTTCCCTTAAGTCTCGGCCACCGCGACGCTACTGCAGTTCTAAGCCGCCGCAACGCTGACAGGCTGGGTGGACACTAAGGTGAGGTGACACATCTATCCTCTTAGCCATGGATGGCAGCGCCCCCCTTTGGCTGGTGCCCCTGGCGGGTGCAATCCTGGCCAAGGGGTAGATACGCCTCTGCCCTTATATTTATCCCAAGCATGTTTAAATTGTTGTACTTTATTGGCCTCAACCACCTCTGATGGGAGGCTATTCCACTTATCTATTACCCTTTCAGTGAAGTAATTTTTCCGCACATTTCCTTTGAATCTACCACCCTCCAGTTTGTATCCATGCCCTCGTGTTCTATTACACC
>WWET01002065.1:234793-246708 GCA_011038615.1 Limnodynastes dumerilii
TGCTCCTCATGCTGGAAAGCTGCATTGCCTCTGTACCAGCTACAACAAAACGCTATGATTCACTCCTCAGAATACCTTATACATTCACAAACAAGGTCTGCTGTTAACTAGCAAAGAGTGCATCTCATTTGCAATGCATCTGAACTAGAGGGGGGATGACATGATGATGTTATTTATCCCAGGAACCCGTCAGCATCCATAAGGCAATTCTGTATCATCACATATAACGACTAAGCTCTAAGCACATGTATTCAATACAGTAAAATAGCAGATCCTTCCTGGATACCTGACTGATGCCATTCACCTCGTCTCTCCCCCAATAGACAGAAAAACATGGATTTCAGCAACTCTTCTGTATTTGATCAACATAAAGGTAAGTCAACCATTCATTCCAAAGTGCATTTATCATTTCTCTTGCATATGTGCTTTTAATTCAGTGATGGCTTTTCTGTGTTTAATTAATAATACATGTTTAATAATAATCTCTATAGTAGATTATGTTAAGTGATATCAACAGATTAAGGAAAGTACTGTATGTCAGGAACGTATGTCATATTAAATTTATATTTCAATAAAAATACATCTAAGACCAGCATTTTGTGGATTGTACTGTATTGTACATGATTCTGAATTATGGATCATAAGAATAGTTTTCATCTGATAGTTACTTATGAGAACATATACAATTATATATATTATGAGACTGTGCTTCATCTAAATACTCAGAATATACTATTCTTTTAAAATAATGAAAGCACAATTTGAACATTATGCAATAGCATCTCACGTGTGTACTTCACCACAATCAAGTACTAAATACCATTTCACTTACATTCACATGATATTTTACCCAGTAATGAATCGTGTCTGACCCCTTTGAACTGAGACACAAAAAAGATGAATGATGTTCTTTAACAATGACAACACGAGTGACCCTGCTGTTCTGACATGTATTGTCACAATGCTTCACTATAATGAGTTATATTACAAAAACAATGTGGATCTTGCATTACTGAAGCAGCAAAGTGTCTGAGTTTATATTAACAATGGGCCTCCTTGTTCCTTATTGTAGGAAATATACTGTATGCTTAGAGTAGCTTCTGGCAGAATAAACACTAGGGGAACCAATTTCACATGTTTAGGTTGCTATGGAAATCCAGATGGAGCTAAGCTGCCTTTTGCAGTGCAAGGCTCACCAGGAACAGAATGCAGCATCCAGGAGCTCTCTATTGCACCACTGAATTGCACCAAAAATTGCCTGTCAAAGTTCACATGTCTATGCCTAGATCTGTAGCACATTCAGAATCTTGTACACAATGGGTCAGACTGTCTGGTACAAGCAGACAGAGACCAAACCAATGTAACAATCGGGGTTCTGATTCAGAGCTGCGTTTACACCTAAAAGATAGGATGGATCTGACACTGTACAGAACGTGATCAAACACAGGAAGAAAGACACAAAGTAGCTGATCCGCCTGTCTCCGCTTCCGTGCACTCTGTGTTAGTGTTGCTCTATAGTTAAATGAGAAAGTGGGTGGTTTAGTATTGCTTCGAGCGCAGTAACAGTCCGGATTCCCTGCGTATCCTCCTAAAATTTTGCACCACTTAGTACAGGAGTAAGTGTAAGACAGAGATTTCCTCTCATGAAATGCTCCTGTTCTTAGAACACATTTACTCAACTCTTAAATGTAACCATCAAATATGTTTTAAAACATACAACGTCCCTACACTGCACTATGCTGACTATGCTGACTATACTGACAGGGTGTTGCTGTAATTTTGCTCAGGCATTGGTGCGAATACAAGGCCCAATCAAGCATTAATAGCAGATCCTGTATGTTAGACTCGGTTGTGGAGGCTAAAGTACAGAATTTGCGCTCCAGACTTCCGTACCTGCAGGGGGGGGGGCGCTCCTCCTGCACTCTCCTCGCATGCAGAACCCTGCCTTAACATTTCTGCATGCAGAAGGACAGCTATGGAATGGTAGATCATTCGTTAGGGCTTTGGAATGCCATTAATGTATGATTAGCATTCCAAATACCGCCCACCATTCCTATGTACCGGTGGTGGGTGCCCTGGCCCCCCCTTGCGGTGCGGTACCCATACAGAGCTGACTTATATGCACTATGTATGTAAGACAGCTCTCAATATTAGTGTAGGATCAGGCCCACTGATATTAATGTCTAAGGTGTTTCATTTTGTGGTAAGACAATAAAAATCATGCAGACTTGCATATTCTGCTGCATTACACTTGTAGCCTATCTGCCTATACGCATCCATATACATGTTTGAAATGAGTGCCAGTTTTCAGTACAACCTATACAGAGCTGCTCATTTCAGAACTCTGGATAGGTCCCCTGCACTTTGAAAGGCAAATCTGTGTCTCTACAGCACCAAAACTCTGGATCAGCTCCAGAATGTTCTGTTCATTAGAGCTGACTTTGTAAAAGGTTCATTCCAGTTTTAATTGTAAATAATGTGTTCATTTCAAAACGATAGAAAGTTTGATAAAAGTATTAATATAGAATATGTGACTGTAGGGAGCTCTGGAGGATGGTAATGATTTGGAGTACGCATATGATATAGAGTTTTTTGCACAGCAGAAGCACATGCAAGCTTTTGAAAATGCATCCACCCTCTCCAGAGTCCTGTCACTATCCACTCCAGATATGTAGTTCTGCAAATGAGAACACTTTTTAAACTTGTAAACTGATGTGTATAGGCAAATAGGCTGACAGGTGGAATGCAGCAGCCTACACAAGTTTGCAAGTTTCAAACTATTTTTCTTGAATAATTCATTTAAATTGTCTGAATGTATGTGTTGTGTAATTATAATAAATTAAAGTTAATTACATTTGTGGCAAAGTGCTGCTATTAAGTTATTAAAAAAAATAGTCAGTCTAGTGTGTGGTATGTAGTGAGGTTTAAATATAACACAGATAAAGCATTAGCAGTAACAGTAAAAAGAAGGGGTTGTAGGATAAAAGCGCTAAAAACCGCTGCTGCCTTTTTCACTCCTCAGAAGGATCCACCAATCCTTCTGAAAAAGATACTGTACAAGGGGAAGGAGGGGGAAAAAAGCGCTTTGGGACCTTTATAGTGGCAAAGGATGAATGATATATAATATACATGGAAAGTATTTCAATAATAAAACTCTCAATCAGTTTCTTCAAATAAACATATGGTGTTCCAATGGATGTTTCTCTAAAATCCTCCTCAATGAAGGGAGGAAAGAGAAGATAGAAGTGGTAAAAAAATGACAATCTATTAACGCTAGGAACAATAATACCACATGTAAGGATCCTCGTGCAGCATACGGTTGTGGACTTCTCCCTGTTACCTCTGACGGACGAACTCCTGGTGTCGGCTGCTATCGCAGGCTTCATATTTATCACGGCTCCACCGTTCCTCCGTCGAGACCCCCAGCTGGGAATGAAGTTCCTTCCTATTTCCTGTTCTTTGTTTACTGTTTATTGCTTACATGTGGTTTTATTGTTCCTAGTGTTAATAAATTGTCATTGTTTACCACTTTTATCTTCTCTTTCCTCCCTTCATTGAGGAGGATTTTAGAAAGAAAGATCCATTGGAACACCATATGTTTATGTAAAGAAACTGATTGAGAGTTTTATTATTTAAATACTTTCTCTATATATTATGGGCTCTATTTACTATTTTCAAGTGATAATGCCTCTTTTAACACTAAAACGTTCATTATCACCTGAAAATGAACTTTGTAGAATTTACTAAGCTGCATTCGCCATGGAAATCTGCTGTTTCCATGGTGATGCATACACACTTCCTAAGTCTTTGCTGGCCCATTGATCTTACAGGTGTCAGCACTACACTACAATTTACTATCCCTCGGTGCCGAAATGATCATTTGGCACCGAAGGTAAAAATAGCGCCATCTCAGGATGGCGTTAGTGATTTCATACCAGCGATCTCCCCATATTCCCCCCTTTTCCTCCCCCTAATAGCTGTTATTAGGGGGAGGAAAAGTGGGGCATGTATGTATGCACTGGCATAAAGGAGGATGCGGTCATTAAAAAAAAAAGTAAAAAAAAATGTGTAATTTTTTTTTAACCTAAAAACTTTAGGAAAACATTAAAAAAAGTAAAAAAAAAAGGATAAAACTCACCTCTCTGGGAGACGCGTCCGACTCAGAAGATTCCAGCCCTGATATGAAGACCCTGCGCATGCGCAGTGGTTTTTTATATTTGAGCTTGAAATTTTCTAAGTCCGGCAGTGTAGTCTCTGCGCATGCGCAGGACTTCATTCGATATGAAGTGGCCTGCGATGCGGGCAGAGCACATCGTGGGACTTCGAGGGACCTGGGCGGAAGAGTGAGTTTTATTAAAGTTTAAAGGGGAAGTTGCCAGGCTCGCAGCACAAGCGAGCCTGGAGCAGCATTGATTCCCTGAGGCACAATAAAAAGGTAAATAGAGCACTATATATCATTCACCCTTTGCCACTATAAAGGTTCCACAGCTCTTTTTTACCCTCCTTCTGCGTGTACATTAGCAGTAACAATCCTTACACAATAAGTTGGCACAATACAAGCAGAAAGGTTGTACAAATATGACATAATAAACCAAATATGAACAAGCAATAAGAAGCACTCTCAAAGGGAAAAAGGGGGTGGACAAAGGGCGGGGAAGGGAGTCAGTCAGCACATGGTTATAGCAGGAGATCTGGTGATGAAGTTGGCTTAGAGAAAGAGGTCCGCCAGTCCTGGGGGCAAGTCTTGGGCAGGCTGACATCTTCTTTATGGTAGATAGGTACCAGATTTTATTTAGTAACTGTGTAGATGAGGGTGGATCAGGGTCCTTCTAGTGGCTGGCAATCAGGCAGAGAGCTGCGTTTAGTATTTGTGTGATAAATCTATCAGTGTTTATCCAGTGTTGTCTCCTGGACAAGTGTAGAGAAGGAGACTATAGTCTTTCACATATCTGTTCCTTTAGATCTCAGTCCCAAGCCATTTTATGTTTTGGTGAGGGAGCATGTTTATGGGAGAGCATGAAACAATATAGGGCAGAGATCATTTTCTGCATCGGTGGGGATTGGAGGCATAAGGATTCTACTGCAGTTAAAGATCTATTCACAGCTGACAGGGGAAAGGATGAGACAAAATGGTGCACTCGTAGGTATTCAAATAGACCGACTATCTGTCATATCTGGCTGCAGGGCAGCCATAGTGGTGTCCACTTTTTTGTGTTCTCTCTTGTGCATATCTGTAGTGCTAAAATCGCTGTGCTTACACCTAAAATATAAGCTGTAAGCACAGCTCTGGATCATTCCCCCTATGCTTACTGAACTTCTAGAGCAGGAAAATAATATTTAAAGAAGAGAAGCAATTCAATACTCATAACACATTTTCGGGTCTGCGTGATCTGAATCCATGCTAGTGATGACATTTTATATGCATAGGGCTTCAATTAGAGTTAAATAGAAATTATTTTTTAAAAAGCTTATTTATTCCTGGACAAACCATGGTCAATCCATAGGTTAGTGCTCATCAGCTTGCATGGTCTATCTAAATGTGATGTTGCACTGCACAAGTGAGAGACAGTGCACACACAATCATGATTCAGTCCCGAATGCAACTTGAGCTGCACCCGCTTGCATTCTGAAATACATGTTGTTGAAGGAAAGGGGTGGAGTCATGTCGTCAATGCACAGTACGGGAATGTTCATGCAATTGTGGGCAAGCCAGAACCAAAACATTTGCACCAGCCACAGGTCATGTATAACGTGCAGGGGGCTGACACTACACAACCTATTTTGGACCCTTGCATTAGAATATATATATTCTTTAAACGCATTACAGAAGTTATGAAATTGCTCTTGTAGCATTGTGTAGGCGTAAGATATTTTATCTACTCATTAATAAAAAAAATATAATCTTTCAGAATTTGTTTACTAACAGTATAATAACATGTGCAACATATATGGACATGTAGTGGCATTGAGCTTGGTTGCTTGGTGTCTGTACACTGCGTTACCAGCTTGCATAGACATCCAGAGATACCGGTGCAAGTACCTTTGGATTGTGTGTAGTATACACCTCTGGATCAACCTTACCATAGGCCTAATTCAGACTTAGGAATATGACTCCCCTGCAATCAACATGGTTTAGCCCAGGAGTAACTTTCCTCTCTTAGGGCCGGATTTACAACCGTCATTTTTTACATACGCATGCGTAGTAGCTAGAATCGCAAAATTAGGCACGTATGTAAAAAATTACGGTTTTGTGAATCCGTCCCTTAATTTCAAGCTCCTTCCTAAGTCTGAATCAAGCCCTATGTCAGCAAAAGGTGTTTCAGTGTTTTTATTTGGGAAAAATACTTGCTGTTTTTGAATGCGGCAATCACAAACTTTAATACTAATTCATAAACTGTAATTCAGCAATGGGATTTACAAATACCAGGATTTCCGACTCTCCCAAAGTTTGGGCATTTCATTTGGGATCCCGGGAGAGCAAATCTCTTGCAGTGGGCTTGAGGCCTCAAGTCCCACCCCCCTGCCTAGCAACACTGCTATTGCTGCTGTCACTAGGGACTGGGCGGGTCTTTATGACGTCATTTTCGTCATCAAGCCCCTCCATTCCTAGTAATACATTAGTGGGCTCAAGTGAGAGCTTTAGTGTTTATGATGTCATAATTTCTATAAAAGGGTGCCCTCTAGTGTCCAAATGGTCATTAGTAGCGGCACCCAAGAAGAGGAAGGAGCCTGTCGTTGGGGCAAGTGCCAGAAGAGGCCGAAGAGCAGATGGAAGGACCGGAACATCTTCTCCAAGCAAGCGGACAAGATTCAATTAACAGGAGAATAATTACTTCAAAGAAAGAAGAAACTACAAGCAACTCTTCCCAAGAATGATGACAGCAAAACAGTGAGTCACAAATATTTGTATTTACTTTATGCAACACACTTAAATTAAAGAGAAATTTAGTAACAAACAGTGTGGCCACTTGTATTAATTTTAGATGGTATGGGGAACTTTTATGGATTGGAAATGTTTATTTTAATCACGCATTTATGTAAATGTATTTCTGTATGTTTTTTTGACACTGTAATTTTTTTTAACTGCCTACAGAGCAGCATGCTTAGAAGGCTTAACAAGCTGACGCTGATATTAATACAAGGCTCAGCAATGCTGAGCCTTGTAGTTCTATCAGCTCAGCCATGCTAAACATTCCAAACATACTGCGTTTTCCTTTTGGACAGAGAAAAACACATGTCAAATATATTGACGTGCTTTTCTGGTACAGTGTGTGGCGCTTTCAATGACTTTGTTTTTGAACGCTTTGCCGTCGAACTAAAGGTGATTTAGTAAAATCGCCTTTAGTGAATATGGTGATTACTAAGTTTTATATGGAAAACAGCTGGACGATTTTTGTCCAGCGATGTTTGCGTGGTCGATTTTGCTAAAGGCTCAAGTCCCGGGACTTGGGCCTTTCTTAGCAAAATCGACTTTAGTAAATATACCCATAAGGGAGGGAAAATTGTAACAAAGAGGAGGCCCCTCCTTGACATCCTGACTTAAGATTCACCCCCTTAACTATCCGCCCCTTAATCTACCAGACCAATCTAAACTATAAACAATTTAAAACCTTTCTCTAGCTACATCGCAACAGCACTTCCAAAATATGGGCTGCCTGAAAATGTGTTGTGTATTGAATATGCATTTGTATTTAGGCTAAAGCCAAAGGTATCTGAGACAGACATGGAACATCAGTACTAGGAAAGGCTCTGAGGGACTTGTTGAGTTCATATTTGTCAAACTTAAACCAGAAATATCATAATAACAATATGAATGTATCCAATATAAAATCAAATATTAAAAATTATTCAAACCAAAATAAAATAAAATAAATTCAATTCCCTAATAAATAAACAAACATTGTTAGATGAATCACAACTGATTGCTAAAACGAAGTCTGGAAAAGCAACAGAAGACACCGGCTCCTGAATTAATTAAGATTGCACAAATGAACGTACATAGGTGCATTCTTAAAGCACACACCCCTCGTGCACACACCTTATGAGTCCTGGTGTAACACCCTGTATGTTTCAGGTTCGGATAGTAAGATGATTGCAGAGAGGTGAAATAAGATAAGAAAATCTCATAGAAAAAAACCAGCTTGCTATTTAAATTAATTTCTTTACTGAGAAAAATTAATTATTTGACTTTTACTATGTAATAGCGGAAAACTTATTCTGGTTTACAAAAAGAATTCTGTTTTACATAGAAAACGCTCATACAATCTAAGTATTTTTCTTACAACTTAAATATTTTATCAACATCATGATATTTCCAAATATTCCCATGCTGGCAGAGGGCTTAAGTATACCCCAATGACAGTAGAACTGTCATTAGCGCCAGGATGTCCTGCGTGCAGGACATAGTTTGCATCGTCTCTATAGGGGTTTTTTTTTGCCAAGGCCACCCCCTGGATTAAAAGCTTACAAGACTGGACCCCCATCAGAGCAGGTATGTTTTTTTTTTTTGGGGCCATCTTATGGGTATTTTTTTAATATTTTTATTTTGAGGGGCACATGTGGCTATTTTCATTATTTTAATTATGCGGGCACTGTATTCATTTTTTTAAAGAAGTGGACAGTGATCGTGGATTGATTTTATTTCTTTTATTTCTTTTGATTTTTGAGGGACACATGTGGCTATATTTTTTATGTGGGCACTGTATTTTATTTTTTTTGCATGCGCAGTGGACATTTTGACTGCGCTTCCGTCTGATAAAAAATACGAAAGCGCGGCTCTGGATCATGGCCAAAAAGAGTTCCTTACCTTAAGAGGGACATTTCCTTTTTCTTCTCCCGAGGAAGTCTGTAAGGGTTAAAGCAAAACATGTTAAAATGTATATATACAGCATACTGTAAAAAAAAGAAATAAATATATGCATATCAATATATACAAATTAAATATAAATATAAATGTTTCTAAGAGCTAGTGCAGTGTGCACAATTGCATGTGTGTGTGTGTGTGTGTGGGGAGTATCACTGGATAACAGAGTAAAGGAAATAAAAAAAATAAACCCTAATACAGAGATTTAATAAAGAATTGATAAAAGAAAAGTTAAAGCTTATCAGAATAAAAAAGAATCAGGAGGCGTGAGAATGGATGCTATCATAACACTGTCACATGGTTTCAAAATTCTTTGTTAAATGTTGAGAAATACTTTTTAAAACAAGTAGGCGTAAAAAGGTCTCCAGGGAGCAATTTAATGCAGTTGATGATGTGTGGATTAACTATTATTGGATATGTAAAAATGTATGGATTTTTCAGACAGGATTAATTTATGATGATGGAGTGGTATATTCTGTGGTTGTCATATAAATGATCTTTCTATTGTTAAGTTTCTCACATGCCTACACCTGTTTTTGTATTGTAATGTAATGTAAGAATGGTTTGCATAAATCGCGTCATTAAGCCTTGCCCCTCGCTGTAATCTTTGGCTTCCTTCCGGATTCTCCCAGAGGGAAGCTTTCAATTGTCGGCAACCATGGTTTAAGTATGTTATGACACTCACAATGAGACCTTTTTACTACATTGGGGCTGATTCAGAGCTGCCTTTACACCTTTTTTTAAGTGCAAGTATAAACATGAGCATGTTGTACTGCAAGGGGAGGCAATTTTAAATTGTGAAAGCAGAAATAAAATTGAGAGGTGAAGTTTCTTAGCTCAACTCTAAGGCCCATATTCAGAGCTTTTTCAGATTTTCAAAAATGAACGGAAGCGAGCACAGAAAGACGGGTGCAAGTGTGCCCATCCAACTGTGTTCGTATCTGACCAGTGGAACTGGGAGTTTCACAATATTTCTTATTATTTATTTATTTATTAATATGTTTTTATATAGCGCCCACAGATTACGTAGCGCTTTACAATTTAACAATCAGTATAAACAACACTGAGTAATAACAGACAGACTGGGTGCGTAGGAGGGCCCTGCTCACAAGCTTACACTCTATAAGTAGTGCTTAAAAATAAATAATAATAAAATAATAAAATTGCTCTGTATAATCCAGCCACACAGCAGTGTTAGTAGCAGAGATGAGGGAATTGTAAAAAAGAAAGACAGTGTGCAGGTTTGTGTTAATAATGTGTTAAAAGGCAGAAGTGGTTGTTAATATGGTACTTAGGGAGGAGGTGGAATTTGATAAGCTTGTCTGAAGAGATGAGTTTTAAGGGAACGCTTGAAAGTTTGTAGAGTATAAAGGATAGTCTTAATGGGCGAGCAATGTTAATCTAGAGAGTGGGTGCAGCCGGGAGAAGTCCTGCAACCATGAATCGGAGCCTTTATGAAGTGCAGAAGTGAGTTGTAGATCTTGTGATGATCTGAGAGAACGAGCTGGGATATATCTTGAGACAAGTTTGGAAATGTATGCAGGTGCAGTATTGCTTATGGCTTTATAGGTTAGAAAGAGGATTTTGTATTTGATTCTGTAGTTTACAGGCAGCCAATGTGGAGACTGACAGAGTGGAGAAGCTGTAGTTGAGCGTTTTGATCAGTCTCGCTGCTGCATGCAATATAGACTGTAGAGGGGTAATTTTATATTGTGGCAGTCCAATAAGAAGGGCATTGCAGTAATCAATGCGGGAGATAATTAGTGCTTTAATGAGAGTTTTAGCAGTTTCTTGTGAGAGATATTTTTGGATTTTGGAAATGTTTTTAAGTGTATATAACATGATTTCGAAACAGATTGAATGTAGGGCATAAAGGACAGTTCAAAATCAAGTGTAACACCTAGGCAGCGAGCTTGGTGAGTAGGGAATATTTCAGTGTTGTCAACAGAAATAGAGAGACCAGGTGGGTAGCTCTTGTTGGCAGGAGGAAATATTAATAACTCTGTTTTTGAAAGATTAAGTTTAAGATGGCGAGAGGACATCCAGAATGAAATGGCGGAAAGACATTCAGTTACGCGAGCCAGCATAGTTGGCCACAGTTCAGGGGTGGATAGATAGATTTGTGTATCATCTGCATAGAGATGATATTGGAAACCAAATGACTTTATTAGTTGTCCAAGGGAAGAGGTATAGATAGAGAAGAGCAAGGGACCCAGGACTGAGCCTTGAGGTACCCCAACAGATAGCGGAAGGGCAGAAGAGGTAGATCCGGAAACTGGACACTGAAAGAGCGATTGGAGAGGTAGGATGTGAACCAGGAAAGAGCTATGTCCTGAATACTTATTGACTGTAACATTTGTATGAGAAGAGAGTGGTCAACAGTGTCAAAAGCAGCAGAAAGATACAGGAGAATTAGAAGAGAGTAGTGACCTCTAGATTTAGCAGTAGCCAAATCATTGACCACTTTGGTCAGTGCAGTTTCAGTGGAGTGTTGAGAACAAAAGCCTGACTGATGAGGATCTAGAAGATTGTGCAAGAAAAGGAAGTTAGTGAGGCGAGTATAGACAAGTCTTTCAAGCAGCTTTGAGGGGCATGGGAGCTGGGAAATGGGCCGATAATTTGAGGGAGAATTTGGGTCAGAGTTTTGTTTTTTAGAATTGGAGTAATCATTGTGTGCTTAAATAAAGATGGGAAGATACCAGTCTTCAAAAGAGACTGCAGATTAGAATAAGCACAGAAGATGAGAAATGAGAAAAGGGGTGTTTACTTGGTGTAAGCATAAGTAGTAAGCCACCAGATATGTTAAAATTAAGAAAAAAAAAATACTGTCAACAAATAAAAAACAAAAAAACAAAAACACAGTTCTACTATCATTGGGTCATATTTATACCCTTGGTCAGCGTGAGAAATATTCCCACACTGGCCAAGGGTATAAATAGAACTGTCATTAGCGCTAGGATTTTCTTGCAGGACATAAGTTGCAATATTCCCAAATGTTTTTTTTTTTTTTGCAAAGACCCCCCCCCCCCCGGGTTCAAAAACTAAAAAAATT
>WWET01002065.1:255648-271347 GCA_011038615.1 Limnodynastes dumerilii
AAATAATAAACCTAGCTAACATTACCCCCTACGTGTATGCACTTACCTTAGGAGGTCATCTCTCCTAATCTAAGTGTATAAAACAAAGTGGTACATGTGTATAATAATAATTAAAAAAAATTAAAACTCACCATTAGCTGTCCGCATTTTGGGAACCTTCATTTTTCCTTTCTCTGAAGTCTTTTTCTATATTCTTTCTTCTTTCGATGTCTTCTGGACTAGAGTGGACGATGACAGCTCCTCACCTTGACCGCGACGAATTCACACTAACCTCCCACCAGTAGGGGGCGCTGGTTACATTATGAAGATGAAGAAATTAACAGTAGAGCTCTGATTTCAATGCGATTTCACCGTGATTCGGTGAAATCGCATTTAATGAATTACAAACATTGTATGTTTGTAATAGAAAAAAGTCGGGACCGCGATTTTCGGACCCGCGATTAGAAAATTACTAAAATCACGTGATCTTTAGCTTAATGAATTGCCTTCCGATTCTGAATCTCAAAATCACGTGATTTTAGTAAAATCGCGTTTAGTGAATAAGGCCCTTAGAGTTGATTGTACTGGGCTTCTGCACAACAAATAATTAATTTCTTGCACAGGATGCTGGCAGACATGGGTCCAGCCCTAATCCAGAGGTATATTTTATTCATTTTCATTTCTGCAAAACTAAATAGTTTTTATTATTTTTTGCAGCAGATTTATGTGAGGAAAATAGAGACACACTACACTAAAAATGAATAACAATCTATATAAGATAATAATACAATAAAGGAGTCTTTACCAGGTATCGTTTGTTATTGAAAATGTGGTTAATCTAAAATACAACAAAATGGAAGTTCAGTTTTTAGTTAAAAGGATAAATGATAAAAGTTTCTTTATTGTATTAGTATGTTTTTTTTAGGTGTTATTATTAATTTATTTGTAGTATGAATTCATTTTTTATCAATTTTATTAATAATAAAAATTTGTGTTTTTAAGGGTATCAGAGTATAGCGCTTCTCATTTTGATTTACTATTTTTAGCTGTTAAAAAATGATACTGGACTTTAGCAAGGCTAGATTAAGTGAGTCCAGGGGCTTGATTTACTAAACTGCAGAAAAGGAAAAATGGAGATGTTGCCCATTACAACCAATCATATTCTAGATGACATGTATATAATAGGTAAGTGAGAGCTAAAATCTCATTGGTTTCTATGGGCAACATCTCCACTTTTCCGCAGTTCAGTAAATCTAGCCTCTAGTAGTTTCAGACTCTTTTGCATGTAACTTTGCAAATAACATGGCAGTTAGAAAGACCACAAAACATAGTGTGAATTCAAAATAAAGATGATTGAGTCTTTTTATATCTCTGTGGACAACTAACTATGGAGCATTAAGCATACAATGCGGTAACTAAGGTGACATAACAAGTCTGTAGCTATGTATCTATCCTCAGTTGACCTGTGTGAGCAATTTCATAATAAAATGCAAACAGCATCATAGGAAAACATTCAGAAGATTTTTGGCTAAACAACTACTATCATACAAGCAGCATTATTTAGTGTATACATTATTATATGAAAATAATGTATACACTAAAAGGGCTCAATTAGAGATCACACATTTGCATATATAAAAAAGTAAAAACATTCACATAAAGTTTTTTTTCATAAACAGAATTTGACAGCAGATAAGAGTCTTAAGGTCCATCCAATCTGCTCATCCAATGCCCATCCTACCTTGGGAACTGGGAGCCAAAAAGTGCTATAAAAGTCTTAAGTTTAATTTGGTGAGACCGGAGACACAAGGCACCGACAATATAAAGTTTGAACAATAGCTTATGTCGTCACAGTGCTTTACAATTTTGTGCCGTTGATACTATATATTTAGAAGTTAGGTTTTTGAGCCCAAAGAGCATGAGTATCTGGAGAGGAAATACAGGTAAGGGATAGTGCAGGCTATATACCGTATGCACAGGAGGCAATTATATGGATTAAAGGGATGGAGCACGTTCATTAAAAAGGGGCTGCTCTTGATTGGAACTTGTAATTCCACCATTGCGGATTTGAAACATTTGGACCCTGTTTTTTTCCCTTTTATGTGAAACCGCTGGATACCTTTCAATTATTTCATGGACATTTTACTTATCATATAACGATTATTGCTCTTATTTGTTTTTTTTATAAATACAGATGATTCTGTGTGGCTGTCAGTATTAATCGGGACTTTTGAACCGGTTCCAAACCTCAGCAGCATCCTAAATACCAAAGATTAAGAGGAGGCTATTCATATGGTAGTTACGCTAGACATACCCCTATCGTAACATTTCCACACCACCACAGAAATGTGGATTGTATGTAAGCCCTGGCCTTACTGCACAATCTACACCCTCCTCCCTCCCACAGAGCATAGACAGTATATATATCACATAAAGGGACTGGAGAGATTCAATTCTCATATAATCAGATAATCAAATAATTAGAGTAAGTCCACAAAGCAGCTGGACCCATATCAATTAATTATATTAAATCCTCCAGTGCTAGCCTTCCCTAATAATACATAATTTATAAAGAAAAAAGGAAAAGAAAGGGATATCGGGTACACTCACGTCCCTCTAAAGTTGAAAATCGAGTAACATCAATTAAAATTATAATATGCATGCCTTGAGAAAGTTCATTCTTGAGTGAAGCGCACGTTGGCTTTGTTAGTGGGGGGGGGCAGCTGTTAGTCCCGTTATTTACTTTAATCTCCCCGGCACTTCTCAGAAGCAATGGCTGATACTTTGAATCAATTTTTGTATGTACTGTCCCCTTGTATGAGGTTAGGTGTAATTATAAACTGGAGCAGTTATTATACTATTTAAATATCGCTACTTATAGTAACATATTTACCCTCCGTTACAGAGGTAATCTGAGATCCCTCATATTGGAGGGCTCATAGGGGCTATATGTTATACTTTTATGCCCTTGATGAGTAGTGGATTTATTTATTTACGTAGGTAATCTTAGAACCCTCATATTTGAGGGCTCATAGGAGCTATATACTATAAGACTGATTCAGAGTTGCACTTACACCTTTTTTTTTAGGTGAAAGTGTACAGCTCGGCTAAACCATTTTTCAAAGTAAGGTGAGTTAATTAAAAATCTTTTGCATGCTGGGAAAATTCTTTACTTTTACACATAGAACTCAAATACTGCACAGCTTTATGTTTATTCTATAAAATATTGTTGAGCTAAGAAACTTTACCTCTTAATTCTAAATCTGCTTTCACAATTTAAAATTGCCCCCCCTTGCAGTTCAACATGGTATTGCTCAGGTCTACACTTGCACCTAAAAAAAGGTGTAAGTGTAACTCTGAATCAGCCCCTATATCTTTATGTCCTTAATTAGGAGGATATTTATCTATACACTCTACTTGATTTTTTTAAGTAGATTTACACTATGGTGATTTAGGATTTATACATACAGGATGATTACAACCTAGAAGAGCTGATAGTAACTCCCTATAAGAGGAGGATCGCTGATCCCCTGTATCAATACCTTTTTCATTAACCTATTCTCCAATTTATATCTTCTTATTATTTATCAATGAGGAATATATGTATCTGAGCTCCTATAACATCTACTTATATTGCCACAATTTATACTCTGCTTAAACTGCCAGACTAAATATCATTATAAAGGATCTACACCTGTATGCCTCACTGTTTTTTAAATCACATATTGTCCTGTGTATCACCTATTTCTAATAAAATATTTTTTAACCTACAGTATTTCGCTGGCATCTTTTGCCACCTTATCCCTCCAGACATTATTACCTACCTGTATAGGCTTACACAGTGATTCATTTCTGCATAGAATTTATTTTTAATTGTGGTTATTAAAATATTATCATTTTAATGGATGTAACACGATTTTCAACTTTAGAGGGATGTGAGTGCATCCTTTTTCCATTTCTTTTCCTTTGTACTACATAACTGCACAGATCTGGATGCTGAATTCAGTTTCCATACTGCGGCACTCACACCAGCGCTGCAGTACCAAGAGGGGGCATTCTCCAGTCATAGAAATCCTGTCCTTTGTACCAACATCAGAGGCAGCCAGTAGACTGTCATCCTTGCCTCATGCTGCTCTGGTCGCGATGGTTGTGCTGCATAAACATAACATAAATGCTTTCTGCTATATCCATGTATATCAAGGGAATAGGAAGCTGCTAGAAAGTGGCCTGTCAAAAATGATAGCCATGCCAATTATATTCTGGTCATGCACACTCAGGTGGCATGGAATGGAAACTTCCCTATATAAACCCCGCATTTGCCCCTGACAATCAGGGCTGCCGTGATCACATGCGGGGACCGTGACCCAGCCGTGGGGACCCGCCCATATGTGACATCATTGATGACGTCACATAATGGCGTAGCCCGGCAGACGCTCTTTAGCAGCGGGCCAGTGCCCAGAGAAGAACTTCCTTGCACATTGGCCGGCTACTAAATAGCCCTGAACAGCAAGTATCTGTGGTAGGGTACCGCCGATACCTGCTGCTTTAGAGCTAGGTAAGTATCGGTGGGCCCCCATCAGGTCCGGGCGCAGGACAGTAGTCCCAGCTGCCCCCCCCCTGATGGCGACCCTGCTGACAATAATGGCTTATTTATACAATTGCAGCTCCTGTGATGGTCTGTGGGACTTTCGCCGGAGACGTTTGGGTACGCTCATAACTGAAATCCTGGTGCGTGTGCAGTTGCTAACTTTTGGGACTTGAAAATTTTCAAGTCCTAAAAGTTAAATACAATGCGCATGCGCCGAGACTTCACTTTTGGGACGGAGAGATGCGGAGCGCAGGACGTAAATTATTCTTTATTTATTTTTTTATCATTAATTTCTTTTATTTTTATTATTATTATTTTTTATTAATATGCACACACACTGTATTCCTGTGGTCTCCCTATACATACCCCCCCTTTCCTCCCCCTAATAACAGTTATTAGGAGGAGGAAAAGGGGGATATATGGGGAGACCACAGGAATACTTGCCCTAACACCATCTTCAGAAGGCGTTATATATAGAGTATCGGCACGGATTGTTAAAACCGCACTGATATTTTGTAAATTCAGCGATCAGATGGCCCGCATTTATTAGAGCGGGCCAGCGATCGGGGGGTGGGGGCTAATGCTAATAATCGCCATGGTTTCCATGGTGATCATTACATTGTAACGGGTGATGTCTTCGTTTTCATGAGATAAAGACAGTTTTCACCTGAAAATGGTCTCTATCTTATGAAAATGAAGGCATCAAGGGTTTGTAAATGGAGCCCTTAATATGATTTGCAGTTTGCTCAGTGACTTCAATATGATTCATGAAGTACATCACTCATTAGCATTGCATCTATTTTCTATTAATTAATGACTTCATTAGCAGCATCATGTATTCCTCATTTCCATGCAGACTGCTGCAGGAAAGATGCTTCCTGTTTCTTTTTTAGATAAACAAATCTGTGTTGTTAACATGGTAAATGTGACTTTTGGTTTCATTAATAAGACCTAATTCTACCTTAAGTATTCAAAGGCTAGTGTTTGTAAGACAGACTCACCCTTAGATGCCTCCATATTAATATAAGCTTGTAAACACGATTTTTAATAATAAATATTTGTGTAGAACTATGGTTAGAATCATTCTGTGTATCTGATAGATATAGAAATAGACAACCCTTACACAAGAACACTCAGGGACACGAGTTGTAACAAGAACCTAATTAATTTCATATGTGTCAGCTGCCTAGGGAAGTCACCAATGACAACAGATTAGATGTTCCTGGAAAAGGCAAGGTAATTAATTCTGCATTACTGGAAAGCCAACTGTGCAAACTTGTGTCACAAGAGCATGTGCTTTGCGTGATATGCACTAAAATTGAAAAACATTACATTACAGCTGGTATCTGTGATAATTGATTTTGCCTTCCTCTATCTATTGTTTGCAACCATACCATATTTCCCAATAGGATTTGCTTTGAAACCATTTATGTTTGTGCTTTACATTGATTTGTTTTGTCTAGTAAAGAAAATGTTAATACACAATGCAGCAATATATATAATTTTTTAACCATTAATACTGTATTCCTCTCCTCCCATTAATAAGTAAAAAAAAATCAGTTTGGGTTTTCTATTAATGAATTAATAAAACATGAAATTAGTAGTTTTCTTGGTAAATGTTAAAAAAAATAATAATAATAATAAGATTACTTTTGTTTAAAAAATATTTGTATAATATTTATGTAAGGTCATGTAATGTCTGGACACTGGTGTGCTCTGTGTTTTGCAGTCACTGGTTAGCTCTGTGCATTGTGACCCCTGCCTATATTACCCCTGTTGATAATGATACAACTGATTTTATGGTGTCAGCTGTATCATTGTTGATTTCTTATTTGTCTTAGTTGCACCTATAACTAAAAACGCTTATAGCAAGATAAAGATAGAGGGCCAGATATACTAAGCTGCGTGTTTGAAAAAAAAGTGGAGATGTTGCCAATAGCAACCAGATTCTAGCTCTCACTTTCTTTTTACATACTAGAGAATGCCAGTTAAAATCTGATTGGTTCCTATGGGCAACATCTCCACTTTTCCAAACCCGCAGCTTAGAAAATCTGGCCCAGAGTGTTAGCAGGTATAAGTAACAGAAATTATGACTTCTCATATAAAAATTCTGCATATTCAGGATAATAATATAATATACCCTCTAACATTTTTTTATGGAAAATAAGTACACCTGGAGGGGCGTGTCTGTAAAGGGGGCGTTACTTGTCCCATAAAAGGAGCGTGGGTTTAATTTGCTCTCATTTGCAAGTATGATAAAGTGTAAAATCTAATTTTACACCTTATGATATGAGCTAAGAACTCACAGGAGAGGGTCTTGTCACTATAGCATTGCTGTAGGAGTCTGTATGTGAGTATAGGGGGAAGGGAACTGCTGGTTCAGAATCCGGTACAAGAGTAATTTTAGCCAGTACAGACCATTAAAAATCGGTACTGTACCTGCTAGATAGGTACAGTTGGAGGGTATGATATAACATAAATAAAGAAACTTCTAATATAACTTCACATATTCCTGAAAGAAAATCTAGAGATATCTATAGACCCAAGAGAATATTTATATTGCAGCATCAGCAATGATAGTAAGGTGTGTTGCGGAATTCGGGGTCCCTTATTTAAATACATTAAGGAAGGAAAATGTATTTATAGTATAAATAATCTGTGCTTCTAATTAGGAACATTTGGCAAAGGCTTGCACCTTCTCAACCTTCCTTTCCCCATCACTACACCAGTCACTGAATAGTGATCTGAGAAGCTACTGTAGCAGTGAGAAGCATAATGTGAACTAAGAGATTTGTAACGATTGATGACAAAGAGAGTGGACAAAGGCAGAAACTGGGACACCCAACGAAAAGAGAAATAATGATCACAGAGCTGTGCAAGACAGTTACATAAAAACAATTACAGAACCAGACATATAAAAGAGAAGAATCATTATAGACTCTAAAGGAACAAAAGCAGTCTTGCAGCAATAGGCGCAGATCTCAATGCACTACTAAACCCTATTGTGGCCATCAAACCCCATCCCTACCATTTAATGCTGTTATTCAAGCAGAGGTAGTGAAAACATAAAATTGTGCAAAATAATACATTTCTACTACAATAAATCAATAATTAGTAGCAGAGTCCAAATTATGAATATTTTGAAAGCTATATATATACACAGCACAATATATGTGAATAAGGATGAACACAGGAGAATAAGACAGGAGAAACCTCAGACTCAGAACCAGATGCAGGGTAGCCATCATCCTATAAACAAGTCCCTGTTGTGGGCCAGTGCAGGAGATTGATCAGCTCTCTCAGGAGTCCAGGAGTACAGCTTTAATTTTAAGTCTCCTAAATATTATAGAAGAGTTGGCATGTATGCCTCTAGTATCTGGGTCATTAAGAGCCAATGTATGCCACATTTTTAAATGTCCATCAGATCTTTGGACATTGGAGCTGCACTTGCACCTTATACCTCTTTTGGGTGAATACATTGCAGGAGGCCTAGTACAGAGAGCACTAAATTATGTAGCATGCGATTTTCAGAAGCATGCAGAAGCCTCACTGCACATTTGTGTGACTCTGTACCTGACCTACATCAGGATGAGTGATATGGAGCCAATGCTAACTGAGTACTGGAGAGTGGTGAATTACAAATTGCAACCACAAACAGATACAGGAAAATAATGATATACATTTGAGAAGTATGTGTCAATAAGGGAAGGACAGGATCTGTTTAAATCGCTGCACCGAGTTTGAAAAGGCAGAGCATAGAAATCACTGTATTTACTAAAAAGTGATTTGCAAACGCTCTTTAAACTCGCCTCAAACACGGGGGAAAAAAAGAGGTGGATGTGAGTGTCATTGTAGGTGAAATCGACACTCACATAGAGAAAAAACCCCACCTGTTTATTTATTTTTTATAAATATTGTAAATATGTAAAAAATATTAACTCTTAGATTATAGCTATGGGGACATTCACTATGGGATCAATATGTATGTGGCGGTATGCCATAAACCCATGGCATGCTGCCGCTTCTGGTACTAAAAGGCACAGCATGCCCTGCAATACAGGGGCATGTTAAGCCTTCTAGTACTATATGGCACCTCATGCTTAGGGTTAATAGCATGCCACGGCAGGGATTTTTTGTATTGTCAAAGAAATTTTTACTGATTTTTTATCATTTAAATAATTTTATAGTTTTTACTTTTACTAAGAGGCACATTGTGCAACGATTGTTAAAGAGTTAATTCGCTGTGATTGCAAGCTTAATCGCAGTGCCTAAACCCTTAAAAATTCACCACACACCACTGTAGTTTTAAAATCAACAAATTGCCCCTTAGTAAATCCGGCAACTTTAAAAATAAAAAAATCACCGGCAATCTACAGCGATGACGGACGATTTTTTTCTGCCAATTTAAATAGCTCCTTAGTAAATCTAGGCCTAAATGTTATTTGCCTTCCTTTTGCAGGCAACTCTTTATTCTACCCAATGTATTCATATGCTATATGCTTCTGCTTTCTAAACTTTCCTTCAATCAGTTTCCCGTAGCGATCACAGCTTCGTACAATTATCAGAATGATTCTTTAACGCTCTCTGTGAGGGCTGGTGAGAAATTCTTAGAAGTGGTTGAGCGTGATCACAAGAAATGAGGTGCTTTAACTCTAGCGCGGCTGTGTACATGTAGATTGCCAATCTAAATCAATCATTACCTCTCAGATTTTTTTCTTAAACAGCATTTTCTTTAACAGTATCAAATAACAGGAAATGTAAATATTCTACAAATAGCATGAATGCGTTCCTCCTAACATTGGAAGCTGAGAATGTGCTACAAAAGTGACAAGGTGTCATATGTGAAGAGGGTGTGATAGCACTAGGCAGCCCCTTAACCCACGCATCCTTGTTTAAAATGGGTGTGAGTCCCCACAAAGAACGGCCCTATTTCGATAGGGCTGTTGTCTCCCAGCCAGTTTCGAACTAGCTGGGATATCGATTGCTTATGCCTCAAAGAGGCATAGAAATCGATCCCAGGAGCACCGAACACAGGGCTCCGAAAGGTGAGTTGCTAAACTAACCCCAACCCTTCCCCTAAATCTAACCCTAACCCTCCCTTTCTACCTAGCCTGACCGTAATACTCCCTTCTCTATAGCCTAACCCTAAGACCCCCCTCCCCGCAGCCTGACCCCAAACCTACCCTTCTATGGTCCTAACCCTAACCCTCCCTTCCAAAGCACCTAACCCTAACCCCCCCTAATACTAAAATGGAGAGGTTACTCACCGGCGAGTCTGCAAAAATGAATGGGCGAGTATGCCGATCAGCACACTCACCCATTCATAAAAAAAATCTAAAATTGACCCCTATTTCCCCCTATTTCGGCTGTCTCTAGGTCACAAAGGGGGCGATTGGACCGGAGACTGCAACCGTTTAAAATAGGTATATAAATGAAGTCAGACAATTACAGGGAAGCTACGCATCTTATCTCTCTATGGACCAGATCCATCATGGAATTTACGCACATAATTTGCGTAAGTTTTTTGACAAGTTACATTGGCGCATGCGCACACCAGATGTTACTGTAGCGTACCCGCTGACGTACGCTGAGTTCAATACATTTGCAGGCACAATGAAGTTGCCGACCCTTCATTTACATCTGCCGTATCCCTGCCACAGAGTTGGGGATAGACATTTAAATGAAGAGACGGTGGAGGGGAAGGATAGGTATGTATTGATCGCCTTCTGGACAAGTAAGTTTTCAGAATTACAACTAATAGAGGGGAGTAACGGGGGTGCACTCTCCTCTACCATGCGTAATTTCAGATACGTAAAGCATGTGGGGTCTGGATCTAATCCTTTGTCTTTATATCTCCTTATGCTGCAAACACGCTGCTTGACTAAAGGGCTGATCTGCAGAGCCGAAGCTACAAATTTTAGCGCCAGGAGCAAAAAGAGAAAATTGATGCCCCCCACCCGGAATTAGTAAACAATTTAACCTTAAAAATACCCCACTTAAACTTTGTACCCTGTGTGACCGCCCCTAATTGCAAAAAATCAGATTCCTCCCAGCCAGTTGCAAAATGGGTGGGATTTCGATTGCATATGCCTCGAAGAAGCATTGCAATTGATCCACAGAGCACCAAAAGCTCCATGGTCAGAAAATTTGTAAAAAAATAAAATAGTCCCCCGCTCCTTTCCCTAACCCTAACCATAACCCTAACCCTCCCCTCTCACTACCCTAACCTTCCCTTCCTGGCAGCCTGACCCTAACCCTAACCCCGCAGAGATAGTTTACTTACCTGTTCCAGGCCGAACGGCATACTCACCCATTCATTAAAAAAAAAAAAATTGCGGTAAGTATAAAAAAAAGAGACATCCGAAAAGGAAGTTTTGGATGTCCCTTATTTGAAATTCAGAGTTTCTTTGCGGAGAGTGTAACCACTATCGCCCACCCTAGTTACAGTCCTGCCAACCTGCGATTATCAGAGGCATTTCGATCTGTAATAACAAGTCCACCACATCCAGATATCTGTGCATCCTTTCCACTAACGACTCTCCCCACAACAGACTTCCGATACACACACCCTAACCTTAACTTTTTGACTTGTGCGAATGTATGAAGGCAATTCAGAATTTTGCCCTGGTGCACATTCCAATAGCATACCTTTACTGTACATTGTAATACGAACCGGCCCCCTGTCAGTGTTTTCAATCTTAGATATTGGATAATGCCCCTTATAGTAAGTCTGCATCTGGTTCTCTGACATGACCACAATATGTGGTGTTCTTATGCTTATGTACTGTAAACGTCCCATGTGTGATGAGTGTGATAAAAGATGTCACCCTTACCTAAACCAAAATAAAGACACAAACACCAATTTGTGGGAACTAAAATTTATTATTGTTAAGTTTTATTTAATTCAATCAAATGCAGCCGTCTTAAGGAAGACTACGTTTAAATTTGATGGGGGCCAATGAAAGCAGTAATGATCCAATTCTTTAAAACATAATAAGTATAATCATAACGATTTCAACAAATATCAATTTCAAACAAATATGAATTAACCTACGTGAGACCGTCTGTACAGACAGCTCTACAACCTAAGGCATTCATCCTCATTTCAAACCAACCGTGTGAGTTGCCCTCTGCAAAACCTCCTCTCACACCACCAGATGTAGCTCCACACCACCTCACCATGCACATCAACTGCTTTACGCCCATCATAAACCCAATGTTAGAGCCTTAAAAACCTTCTAGTTAAAGGGGCCGGGAGGACGGGCAAATCCAGAAGAGTAGTGAGGCAGTCACGTACACAGCCTCACCAGACTACTCATCTACCCATCCCACTCCACCCCCTCTGATACATTAGACCAATAGGAAACCACAACAAAAAGGTGAGTGACATCTCTCATCATCCACACCCCGGGAGTTTATATCTGCTCCAGTTAAAAAAATTAACCCTCTGCTCCTCTAGTTGCTTTTATTGAATTTATATGGATCAGTTGCCATGTCTATTTTAAGCTGACTTATGGTTGTATATTTTTTTTCTATGCTGTCTATAAAAAAATATTTTTTAATAAAATATAAATGAATATAAAATAAAATAAAGCTAAACTAGCCAGGTAGGTCTTTGGTCATATAAGGCAATAGTAGAGGAAGAATGCCCTGTTCTTGAGATTTTAAAGGGAAGGAAAGAAATACAAATAGGATGGCAGTGGCAGAGTAGAGAGGATAACAGGGGTAAATGAGATTAAGGGTAAACTTAAATAAAAGATTAGCATTAAGAGCTAATCCTGTAGGAGCCCTGTATACTCATTACTGTTCATCTGCGCCACAGAAGAAGGAGCAAAAGGGAGAATGCAAAGAAAGGTAAGTGGTTTTAGGATTTAAATAAAAAAATTGTTAGTATTTAATATAAGGGAGCAAAAAAGGAGGCTGAACACATATAAAGGGGGGCACAAAAAGAGGATGACACATATAAAGAGGGTACAAAAAGAGGCTAACACATTTAAAGGGGGCACAACAGGTGGCTGAACACATATAAATGGGGCACAAAATAAGCACGGGGGGTACATATAAAGGGGGTACAAAAGGAGGCTGATACATATAGAGGGAGCAAAAAAGGAGGCTAAACGCATAAAGGAAGCACAAAAGGAGGCTGATACATATGTGCGCACAAAAGGAGGCTGATACATATAAGGGGCAGATACATATAAGGGGGCACAAAATAAGGCTTATACATATAAGGGGGCACAAAAGCAGGTTAATACATATAAGGGGCACAAAAGGAGGCTGGACACATATAAGGGGCACAAAAGGAGAATGGGCACACAACAATTGGCTGAAGTGGTTGACTGGGCACATACAAGGAGATGGAAGTAAAAGGCTAGATGCATACTTTTTTTATTGGGGGGAGGGGCAGAATTTTTTTTCCGCCCTGGGCTCTGCTAGGTCTAGAAACGACACTGCCCCAGTGCAAGATGAGATGTTCACTTTCATGTGACCTTTGAGGCTACCTAATTCAAAATCATGGTATTTTGTGATTCAATAACATTACTTAGATATCTATGTTATATGTAGTATATTGTACGTTATTATCATACCTCCACTGTCCTGTTTCTCGCAGGACTGTCCCGATGTGCGTCCTGCAAGAGGTGTGGGGCTATTCAGAAACAGGTGGAGTTTTGACCAAATGTTTTGACCATTTGTGGGCAGAACTGGGTGAATTTTGTGTGGAATAGAGGCGGGTTTGCTTTATCCCGCATTTGTGGTTCTAAGGACTGGATTTACTAAGAAATGATTATGGCTGCGATTATAAATTAAGCCATAGCCACGATTTACTAAGCATGTTTTAACTGGTGATTTTAAATTGACAGCGATGTGTGGTGATTTTTTAAGGGTTATTTCGACGCTATTTAGCTGTAAATCACGGCAAATTATCTTTAAACATTGCCACACATCACTGCCCTATTGTTTAGCATTAATTTAATTAAAAAAAAGTTAAATCCTTCATTTTAAAACAAAATACATTGTGAGGCATGCTAACCCTTAGCATGCTCCAGCATATAGTAATAGAAGGCACAGCAAGCTATGTATTGCAGGGCATGCTGTGCCTTTTAGTTTCATAAGTGGCAGCATGCCCAGGGTTAATGGCGTGCTGCCACATACATAATGTCTACCCTAAATATGTTTTCAAAAATGTTGTGCCCCATACATATGAGAGCAAAATTCATGCCACCATTCCTATTCAAATAACATCTCATGCCCCGTTCCTATAATAAATCAATACATGCCCCGTTCCTATAATAAATGAAAACATGCCCTAGTTCCTATAATAAATCAATACATGCCACAGTTCCTATAATAAATCAATATATGCCCCATTCCTATAATAAATCAATACATTCTCCGTTCCTATAATAAATCAATTCATGCTCCGTTTCTATAATAAATCAATACATGCCCCGTTCCTATAATAAATCAATACATGCCACTGTTCCTATAATAAATCAATACACGCCACTGTTCCTATAATAAATCAATATATGCACCGTTCCTATAATAAATCAATGCATGCCACCATTACTATTATAAATCAATACATGCCCTGTTCCTATAATAAATCAACACATGCCACCGTTACTAAATAAATCAATACATGCCCCAGTTCCTATAATAAATGAATACATGCCCTGTTCCTATAATAAATCAATACATGCCCCCATTCCTATAATAAATCAATACACGCCCCGTTCTTATACTAAATCAATACATGCCACCGTTACTATAATAAATGAAAACATGCCCCCATTCTTATAATAAATCAATACATGCCACTGTTCCTATAATAAATCAATACATGCCCCAGTTCCTATAATAAATCAATACATGCCACTGTTCCCATAATAAATCAATACATGCCACCGTTACTATAATAAATCAATACATGCCACCGTTACTATAATAAATCAATACATGCCCAAGTTCCTATAATAAATTAACACATGCCACCATTACTATAATAAGTGAAAACATGCCCCCATTCTTATAATAAATCAATACATGCCACCGTTACTATAATAAATCAATACATGCACCCATTCTTATAATAAATTAATACATGCCACCGTTACTATAATAAATCAATACATGACCCAGTTCCTATAATAAATCAATACATGCCACTTTTCCTATAATAAATCAATACATGCCATCCCATAATAAATCAATACATGCCACCGTTACTATAATAAATCAATACATGCCCCAGTTCCTATAATAAATCAACACATGCCACCATTACTATAATTAAACAATACATGCCACTGTTCCTATAATAAATCAATACATTCCCCGTTCCTATAATAAATCAACACATGCCACCATTCCCATAATAAAGCAATACATGCCCGTGTTTTTTTTGTTTTAAATTGAAGATTTTTTTTATGTGGGCTGTCGATTTGAACAAAAACGACACTCACACCCACCTTTGTTTATCTCCTGAGTTTTCGTCGACTTTGCAGAGATTTTACAATTTGCTGTACAGTAAATGCTGCAATTTGTATGTTCTGCCATTTATAAATCGCCATGGCGATTGAAAAATTAGTAATTTGGAAAGGGAAGAATTTTGGGCGATTTTCCTTTAGTAGATCCAGCCATTTTAAAACGTAAAATCACCCAAATCACCCCTTAGTAAATATGGCTCTTAAGGATAGGAGCTATGCAAATCTATTCATTACATTTCCCGAAACTGTTTTAGCAGCTATGTCTTACACCTAACACTTGAAGTGACACAAAAATTTGCTTAAATAAAGTGCTGTAATGGTTTGTTTTTAACAGCTCTCAGATTAGAAAAGGATCATTACACTAAAAGGTACATGTTCTGAATGTGATAAATATTTGAAAACACCTTTTTACATTACAGTTTTAAATGCAACTTAACATGATTTAAATATTAACTTGTTGATGTCTAATTCAATATCTTTTCATAAGTATTATACACTACACCTTCAGGTTTATTGCAGTGTATCCCCCTCCCTGTTTGTTTGTGTGTGTGTGTGTGTGTGTGTGTAAGTGTGTGTGTAAGTGTGTGTGTATGTATATATGTGTAACTGTGTGTGTGTGTGTGTGTGTGTGTGTGTGTGTGT
>WWET01002065.1:279428-292625 GCA_011038615.1 Limnodynastes dumerilii
AAATAAAATGACTAATGAATAATCCTGCAGATATGTCATAAATTATATATTTTAATTTATTTTGAGGTTGTGTTTGGCAACAATGGCATCACTATGTTTGGTGTCACCTGCTTCAGTAACTCATGGGGCCGAATTTACTAAGCTGTGTGTTTGGAAAAGTAGAGATGTGGCCTATAGCAACCAATCAGATTTCAGCTGACATTCCTAGTATGTAAAAAGACAGCGAGAGCTACAATCTGATTGGTTACTATAGGCAACATCTCCACTTTTCCAAACCCGCAGCATAGTAAATCCGGCCCATGGTTTCACTCCCATGGACTTTCTTTCATACAAGACTTTAGTAATGTTTTTTGAACTATGACTTGAAAATCTATTTCAAATATATTACTCTGTGCATTAGTACTGACACCACTAGCAAAATTCAAATTAAACCTTTAAATTATAATATCACATACACGGACTAAATTTACATCATTTCATGTAGTTAAAGTGAAAAGAGTCTCCCCTTGTATGTCTTTAGCCATCCTCCCTTTTGTATTTCTCTAGACATCTTCCTCCTTGTATGTCTCCATCCATCCTCCCCTTTTAGGTTTCCAGCCATCCCTTCCCCACTTGTATATATCTATCCATCCTCTCCCTTGTATGTCCCCAGCTTTTCTTCTCCTTGTATGTCTCTAGCCATCCTCCCCACCGTTTGTGTCCAGCCATCCCTTCTCCCCTTGTATGTCTCTATCCATCCTCCCCCTTGTTTGTCCCCAGCCTTCCTTCTCCTTTTATGTCTCTAGTCATCCTCCCCTCTTGTATGTCTCTAGCCATCCTCTCCCTTATATGTTTCCCTATCCAATATTTAGCGAGTGGCTTAATTTCTTTCTACTGGCATGTGTCATGTAAGCTTTATCTCTTATTTTGAATAAGTAGATAACTATGGACTGGAATCAGAACTCTGCTGCTGCTGAGCTCCGAGCTCTGAGTTCAGAGGCAGTGAAGATCTGATCCCGCATCCCTGCAGCATACTAATTAGCATACAGAGTTACAATCACTGGAAGGTACCTTAAGATTTCTGCACCATTGCCAGACAATTGCCAGCAGGCTGCATTATAGAAAGTGGCGGTGATGCGACTAGTCATCCTTTAAAAGGTAAGTGATTAACCTAACCCTACCCTTAACCCTTTCCTAAACCTAACCCTTCCTTTCTCTAACCCTAACCATCCACCTCTTTAACCATGCACCGCAGCCTAATCCTAACCGTTCATGCCCCATAGCCTAATCCTAATCCTCCATGCCAAGCAGCCTAACCCTTACCATACCTTTAAGCCCTAACCTTTTACCTGTGCAGCCTAACCCTAATCTACTCGCTGCAGCCTGTAGCTACTGGGAACAGCACCAGCAACCGCATCCCTTTCAAACATTCAAACTTATATAGGCTTACACATCACACCTCTCAGCCTATCCGTTTGCATGTTTCTGCATTGCTAGAGTTGCTACTGTTGGAACTGGATAGATCACAAAAATGTATCATTCTGGATCAGCTCCCTGGAGAGCCACAGGTTTACAAAGTTTGCTCTAGAGGCTCTTCTTCCCTTAACTGCATATTCTCTGTTCCCACTTATTTTAAGTGTTATGACATAACAATGCATAACAAAGGACTTTGCTACCTTATAGATGCTGTCACTGCAAACTTTTTACTGAGCACTCTCCTGTTCTTCCCTCTCTTCACTCTCCATCCTCTCTTGCGCAAAAAGAACAAACCATGGGCTGGATCCAGACTTAAGTAAGTGCTTGAAATGAGTTACTCCTGGGCTAAACCATGGTGATTGCAGGGGAGTCATATTTCATCTGTTGCAAACAGTATTAGAGTTGAGAGGTGATGTTTCCTATCCCAAGTCTAAATAACAGTGTGATAGTAAAGCTGGTCAGTATCTGTGTGCAATAAGCAATTTTAAGATATATCCCTGCATGCAAAGAATACAATTAACTTGACTTCCCCTGCAATCAGCATGGTTTAGCCCAGGAGTAACTAATTTCAAGCACTTACTTAAGTCTGGATCCAGCCCTATATGTTTAAGTCAACTCTCAAGTTACCAAAACCAATCTATATTTTTCACTTAGTGTTTTCCGTTATAGTTATTATTATGGACCGAATCTAGGCTCCCACAGGTATGTTAAGTGTGTGGGGTCTGTATCTAGTCCATAAAGTATAACTATAAAGGAAAATCCTAAGTGAAAAATATAGATTGGTTTTGGTAACTTGAGAGTTGACTTAAACATATAGGGGTAGATCCAGAACTAAGTACGCTAGCCGGTGACGTATAAACCCAATTTTGTATGTATTGCGCATGCCAGATGTTATGCCACATAATGCTAAACGCACATACCAGCCTAGTATCAACTGCGTAATTATGAACGAGGGGGCGTGCCAGTATGCTACCCGTAATTACGCTTCAGAGGTGGGGGGAGGCATTTAAATACAGTAGTCTGGACGTGCTTAGGCAGTAACGTACGTGTAGCATATACTACGTCAGTACTTACACTGTGTAAAGTTAAGGTAGGGTTCTGCAAGCGTAAAACGGCGAGGGAAGTGCCTAGGGGAGTGCATAGTAAATACGCTAAGTCTTTAAACGTAATGGAAACGTAGCTCTGGATCTGGCCCATAGTTTGTCTGTCCGGACGAGAGAGGGGAGTAAACTGCCCGTCACTCCACTCCCACGTTCCTAAATAGTGTGACTTACACTGCCATAGGGCAGCCTTAAGGTCACACTTGCGGATTTGTGGTCTGACCCACACTGTAAATTTTCTATGCTTCCTTCCGCCCACCTTTGCAGGAGGAGGGAAAGCACTGCCTCTTTTAACTTAAAAGCCATCGTACGGAGCTTAGTTCTGTACGATGGAAGTTACGTTATTAAAAAATAATGCGTCCATGCGCCCTCCAGTCCATAAAGCCCAGTTACGCACTTTGCGTGCATAAGTGGACTTCGTTACTAACTGAGAATCCTTCCTTTAATTTTCCCTTTACCATGGGTATTTTATTATAATACATCGTAACAAATAATTAGAATCTATTTAATCTGGTGGTTATTTCTTTTGTTACTATTATTTTCCTAGAAATTTTTCTAAAATGTACCATATGATTTCAAGCATTTGTGTCCTTAAAAAGAAATTAAACAATAACTCACACTCCAAAGTCTAATTATTGTATAGAGATATTTCTAATGTTGGAGTTCCAGGGAAATGGTCTATCAGAACATAAGTAAATAGATTGTGTTGGGGTTATTGGTGTCTTCCTATTCACACGAATTTCTAAATTACTTTAAGATCACAATCACCGTTCCATTTATTGTAGCTGAACCGTCAATAATAAACTTATGGTCAGTGATCTGCCAATTTAAAGCTGTAGTAGCTAGATCAAAGCCTATGTAAAAAATCAATGTGTGTGTACAGAACATCAGGACATCATGTTATTTCCATGCTCATAAAATGTTCCATTGTAATGGTGCAGATCAGCTTATGTTATCTACCACTTGCAGGGATGGCTGGAAGGCTGTGTCAGTCTGCTCAGGAATGGAGCCAAACAGAATATACCTGATAAAAATGGCAGACTTCCTTTACATGCAGCAACAGCTGAAGCGGATGTCAGGTATCTGAAGCAATTTATTATGTCATTAATAGAGTATTATATTATGCTGCAATAAGTCTTTTTTTAATACAATTAACATATACAGAAATAGCAAGTAAAAGAATGACTAAAGCTGGTCATACGCTATCAGCCCAATCATCCAATTATTGGGTGATCACTGCAGTGAGGGGGTAGGATGGATTTTTCTAATGACCAATAATCGTACCAGAAACGCTGTGGATTATTTGATTGTTTGACATGTTTCATTTATAGTGTAGTGTGTGGGCATTTACAATTATAGGGCTGGATTCACAACCTCATATTTTTTAGCACACGTCTCTAAATTTCTGAATCTAGCTACTATGCATGCGTAGTAACTATTTTACACTATCTACGTAGCATTTCGTTACGTAGATTGCGTACATGCAGTCTTTTAAGACCGCATGTATGCAATCTATGTAACGAAACGCTACGTAGATAGCGTAAAATAGTTGCTACGCATGCGTAGTAGCTAGATTCGGAAATTAAGGACGTATGTTAAAAAATACAGGGTTGTGAATCCGGCCCATTGGGTCTACTCTCACAGCGCTGCAGCCGGTCTCTGTGAGAGGTTCTGCAGCACTGTGACAGAAGACCCACACAAAGGTAGAGAGGACACAGTGCCCACCGTGTTCTCTCTCCCCCTCTGTGTGACTACTGTCACAGTGCTGCGCAGCCTGTCAGTTTGAGAGGTTCTGTGCAGCCAGCCAATTGGTTAGCTGCATGGGTCTGCTGTTGAGACTGACAGGAGGCCCAGGCAGACATTGACTGCAGCTAGCCAATATGCTATCATGGGTCTCCTGCTAGGATTACTGGTCCCAGTAATAAAAGTGTACGGCACCAATATTAGGACATTTCTCTAGGGGAAAATTGTCTAGTTTTTGGCCACCTCCAGCTGGGATCCATAATTGTCCTAGTGTATGGTCAGTTAAAGGAACGTGAGTCACAAATCAGCATGTCTATCAACTATACAGTGGATGAATGAAATCTGGGTAATTTGCTAGGTGGTCTCAATATTTACATTCACAAACTAAAATAACATTAACACAAAAGAAGTACATAAAAAGAAATAATGATGGAGGTCAGATCAACCCACCTCTGAGAATTGTCAATTTATCTGTATTATTGGTCTCCCAAGGCACTATAAGTTATGCATAATAGTAAAGGCAAATGCCAAGGGCCAAGCTAACCTCCATCTAGCCAAATAGGTGGATCTAAAGTAAGAATCAACATTTCGTACCAGCTGCTCCACTGGAAGCATTCAATGCAGTAGCTCTTAATAATAAAGATAGATTGTATTCCCCATACTTATCAACTCCCTACAAAATGCTAAGGGGCTGATCCTGAACCACTGCATATAAAGAAACAGGTCAGCACTTTGAGAAACCCTGTTGCAATGTGAGTTTAAAAAACAAACAAATAAAACTCTTATTTAGAGTTGATCTATAAAACATCACCTTTCAAATTATTCTATTTGCAATTTAAATAATGTCTACCCCTGCATGCAGATTTGTGCCTTGCGAGCGGATAAGCCCCTAAATTGTAAATACAACAGGAGGTATTTGGTTTCATGCACATCTCTTAACGAAGGAGCATAAAGCAGTGCAGTGCTGATTTGAGGGATCTGTGCAATCTGGGTCAAATTGACCTGTCCCAAGTTTGTAACGTGGGTTGCAAGATATTATCCTAGATATGCCATAACCATATGTCATCCTGAGCTTCTGGTGGAAGGAGAAATCCTCTTACACAGATATACAATTCTGATTAGGTGAAAGTTTTTTCCAGTCAGGTGAGAATACACTCACTGCGTTAGTTGGTATTAGGATAAGAGAACTATACAACAACATCTCTGTCTGATATTGATTTCTTTTTGGTTTGTTTTAACTTAGACTTTTATCTGTACTACTACAACAGTCAACTTTAAGTGAGATTAATCATCAAGATAATGAGGTAAGTAAAGCTTCATATTGGTTCTAAATTTGTAAATAGGATGAGAAGGTCTATAATTACCATAAGCCCTTAGTGTTTGATGCTCCACAAGGCAATTATTTCACAAGAGCCACCACACACTGTCATTTAATGCTACTGTGCCTATTTATTCATTGCTAAGACACACTTCCGACAGTTAGACCTTATATTAAAACTTCTGATCAGTCTCCGCTTAAAATAGTGACAGAGCAAAAGTGAGCTGTTAAGGAATAGATTCCTTGTTTAAGGCTAGTTTCCTTGCTGGTTCCTTTTCTGACAGTCAAAATGTCGACAGCTGAGCATTATGGGGTAGATCCAGACCCACGCATGCATTATGTGCGTGCATTATATTAAGCATTACATTAAGTTTACAAATGTTACAAACAAATACTAACATAGGGCCTGATCCAGACTTAGGATCGTTTTACGTAAGCAAGCGTGACTAAGTTACACACAACTAACCATAATGCACCCCTCTCACTTCCGTCATTTAGCTGACGTACATTCAAAAACCCGTCTTAACATATCTGTGGTCGTAGGTAAGTGCCTAACCCAACCCATATTGTACAATTTAGATGCCTCCTCCCACCCACAAGGTGTATAATTGGTTTGTGTAGGTATGTCATGTCCTATCGTATATATATAATTTCATACAAGTTACATACAAAATTGCCTGTTGTTACCAGTCTGGATCAGGCCCATAATACTCAACTGTTGACATCTTTTGACTGCTGACATTTCATACTAGACCTGAAAGGTTTATTTGTATGTACAGACCTTGCAAAGTCAGAAAAGAATGAAAGCGGCCAACATATATACATATAATTAACATAATGGGACTTAATACACAGTTGAATATATTATTAATAATAATATAATATCTCAATTTACTGATGTAATTGGCCATGAGAATTTTAGGAGTTAAATAAAGCTGCAGGATTGTTGCTCCTGATTACTAGTAAGTAATACAGTTAAAGTGTGAAAACATAACATAAGGCTAAGGCCCATATTAGATTACATCGGATATCTAATTAATAATAATAAAACATGCTAAACTCTTATATAATAAGTTCATTGGAATAAGCATTCTAACTCCTACCATATCACACAGTAACAATAGACCATGGTTCACATAAAAACTCAGAGCAGCCAGACACCATTGCCAGCTTGACAGTTTAAAACATTATTTACTTGGACAAAATGCTGCAATGCTTTTTCATGGCCTCTTGATTGATTGCATTAGAATTAGAGAGTTAAAGATACTAATAATCTTCCTCCTATTATTAAAATGGGAAGTAATGCTGTTGAATAGACAGTTTTATTACTGTAAAAGTTTCTCTTTGCTTAGTAAATAATAAGTCGTATTTACAAATGGAAATAGCTGTATGCTAACGAAGCTTGGCACCAACTCATTATTTTCATTGTTCATTGTGATATGTTTTGGGTATGACTGTGACCTGTGACTGATCACTGATGACATTTAAAACATTATGAATGAGGAAAATTAATAGGTACAAATATTTAATAACTTTTTCTCCACTCTATATGTAGGTGGCAGCTTTATGTTAGTCAGTAAACATTTCTTTCTTATTTGTGCACGTGGCAGGGAATGACGTCTCTGCATTGGGCAGCCTTTCACAACAGGCCACAGCATGTTCAGATTCTGTTGCAAAAGGGTGGAGATCCTACTCTGGTGGATAAAGACTTCAAAACAGCCCTTCACTGGGCGGTTCAGGTACTGGCCAATACATTGTGCTCATAGCTTTACAATATTATTAAAGACAAGAATCCAGTTATACTTGTGGGCAGACTAGATGGGCCATGTGGCTCTTATCTGCCGTCACTTTCTATGTTTCTATGTTACTTATTCCTCCATTGCATTACATCTATTGAATACTGGTGTTTTTTTTTATCATTTGTAGTTGACTTGACTGTTGTGTAAGGTATGTTCATCAAGGGCAGTATTCACACCTAAGAAGCTCCGGCTTCTTAGGTGTGTAAGTTGCCGAATGTAACTACTGTGCATGCGCAGTAATACATTTGCGCTATCTACGTACCAGTAGATTATCTCTGCGCGGTCTTTAAAGACAGCAGTTTAGTTAGAAAGAGGCGAGCTAATGCCGTCTCGGGGAGTGATTAGATATTAGTGGGAGGGGGGAGGTGGGGGAGAGGCAATGTCTGCGTAGTTTCCTGATGATTTCTGTAGCGTGGAACTTGCTGTCTAAGAGACTTTTGTTTTCGGACACTGTAACGCTGGCTATAAGCCTTTATTCACAGTTTCAACAAATATTTCTGGATACAAATTTGGTTGCCAATTAACACTGTGGGGACCAAGATATCCCGTTTCTACACTAACTACTTGTCTCACTCTGGTTTATAAATGACAGAAACGTCATCGGTGATGTACAATTTTTCTTATAACATTGCTATTTGGTGATTGGGTATTACCACCTGCATATCTAGGCTCGCTATTGTTGGGGAGCGCTCAATTAGTGAGGTTGTTTCCACTCTGTTCTGTACATTCACGGGGGACATCACAAAAAATTGAAATGTATTGATTCAATTAATTGGTTGTTGTCTTTTACAGTAAAATCAGACAAAAATTCAGTCTCTGTGTTGATAACGCTATTCCTACACTCCTGACATTCATCATAACTTTAATTGAATAAAACACACAACAAGGCTTTACGGTCTTGAAAATTTTTGTGGCTTCATTAAATACTAAACAATTATACATTTACACTAAAAGGTGGTGACCTCCATAAACGTGCCTATTACAATACAAAAAAAAAACTTCAACTTGTCCCGAAGAAATGCCATTATATTCCTCCTATTATAGAATTCTCCCAACTGTCTTCCAACGACTTTTTTAAAATTACAAAATGATTGGCTAATGTAGCCAACCAATCCAGTCACCAGAAAGAAATGTGTAGGAAAAAACATTCTAGGTGATTTATTTCTCTTTAGTTTTACTGCATAAATTGTTGCTGCATTGATTTCAGAGTGGAAATAGAGTTCTGTGCTCAATAATACTGGATCATCAGCTGGGTCAGTCCACCATCAATTATGATGACGAAAATGGAAAAACTTGTATGCACATTGCAGCTGCTGCCGGATACAGTGACATCATCTGTGAGCTCTCCAGGGTCCCAGAGTGCAACTTGCAGGCCCTCGATGTGGATGACAGGTAAACTTTAAGAAGTTAATGAATATTTCCAAAATGGGTCTCACGTAAAAATGTGGATGCATCAGAGGAGGTCTGGTTAGTGCAGGTGACGCTTAGCACACCCTCACTCATTTGCCTACATCACCCTCCCACTAGCATCCTTAAGCACCCTGTCCCTTCCCTCTCTCAGACCGTGGAAGTCTGGATCCTGAGGATGCACAGCCATACTGGAATCACAGGGGCATTCGATGTGTAGAGATGAGAGCTGACTTCTGTGCTTTGGTTTTGGTTCTAATTCATCGTCTGGTTTTAGGTTTTGAATTTGTACAAAATACAACAAAATACAGTACAGACATACAGGGTAGGGGTGGACAGCATAGTATATATAAATACAATATGACTATAAAAATGTCACAAAAATAAAGTGAATCAAGAACAGAAAGCAAGGCAAAATGCGAGGTGTCAAGCTTGGAAGATCAGGGAGCAGGGGATAGAGCGCAGTGAGAGCTTGAGAGGGAGCCACCAAGTGGGGATGGGGTAAAAGGGTAGCAGAGAGGGACAAGAGGGTATGAAGTGAAGGGGGAGTAGTGGAGGAAGGAACAACACTAGGAGGGACAGTGGCAAACGTAGGATTTTGAAAGGGGGGTTTCCAATATGTGTAAAACATGTGGGGTATATTAGCATATCTCCCAACATTTTGGAGCTCGAAAAAGTGACAAATAAGCTCCGCCCCGTTTATGCTCTGTTCCCTCCCCGCCCCCACTGTGAGCGTGTGCGTTAGGGAATTAGACTGTAATGCGCCAGAGGTTGAAGTACTGTTTAAAATTGTAAAGAGCTAATTAATATGATGTTAAAGGGGCATTCTGATGTGGGGTATATTAGCACATCTCCCAACATTTTGGAGCCCGAAAAAGTGACAAATAAGCTCTGCCCCGTTCAAGCTCTGTTCCCGCCCCGCCCCCACTGTGAGCGTGTGCATTAGGGAATTAGACTGTAATGCGCCAGAGGTTGAAGTACTGTTTAAAATTGTAAAGAGCTAATTAATATGATGTTAAAGGGGCATTCTGGCACTTGTAGTACTACAGACACCATCATGCACAAGTATTAATGGCAGCCTGGGGTTGTAGGATCTCTAGTGCATAATAATGTATTTTCTGTATTGTTAAAATATTGCTTTTAGGAAAAAAAATGGAAATGAATGTAATTGAAGTTAATAATAAGGAGGCGCTAAAATAAACACATTATTATGCTTTGGTGCACTACAGGTCCCAGCAAGCCCAGACTTCCATTAACAGCTTGGACATACTGGCACTTGTATTACTACAGGCACCAACATGCCCATTACTGCACTAACATGCAGGGCCCACTTTATACATTAAATAAAAATGGTCCGATCTAATAAAGATAAATAAATAAATAAAAACTGCAAACTTACCAATACCTTTATATCTTTATCTGTAGGACACCAGTCTTGTACACCAGAACCAAATCACATTCAGAATATAGCAAGAACAGCACTTCGAATCACTAATTGAGATCATGGGAGCATAACCTTGTGCTATCTCTAAACTGAAGCGTATGATTGGCACAATAATCACTAGATCTCATAGATTTTGGTCGTAGCTGCCAGCATATTAGGTGAACGCACAGTGTAGGAAGAATTGTTTTCTTGCAATACAGATTTAGACACTGCCATTTAATACCATTCAAAAAGTTTCAATTAACACAATAACTGTTTTAGAGTACCAAAAAAAAAAAATGAAATGTTTTGTTATGGTGATGGTTAAACACACTGTATTTTTTGCCCACTATAACAGATCAGACACTGCCCCTCATACAATACCCTTCAAATAATGTTGAACATCTTGAATAATAAAAAAAAGAAAAGCTTCAATGGTTGATCATACAGCACACTATAGTTGATCATACAGCACCCTATGGTTGATCATACAGCACACTATAGTTGATCATACAGCACACTATGGTTGATCATACAGCACACTATGGTTGATCATACAGCATCCTATGGTTGATCATACAGCACACTATGGTTGATCATACAGCACACTATGGTTGATCATACAGCACCCTATGGTTGATCATACAGCACACTATGGTTGATCATACAGCACACTATGCTTGATAATGCAGCACACTTTGGTTGATCATACAGCACCCTATGGTTGATCATACAGCACCCTATGGTTGATCATACAGCACACTATGGTTGATCATTTAGCACACTATGGTTGATCATACAGCACCCTATGGTTGATCATACAGCACCCTATGGTTGATCATACAGCACCCTATGGTTGATCATACTACTGAACACTATGGTTGATCACACGCGTGTTTTTGAAGGTGATGATCAACATAAAACGATAAATTGGATGTGAGTGAACCTATCCCTGAGATGATCGGGCGCCCGGGAGGACGGGTGAGAGACTTATGTATTTTCGGAAGAAAATAATAAATAGAAGTTATGGGATGAGTAGGAAAAATAAATGCGAATTCCTCCTTACTGATGACTCCGTTCTCCAGGGCTGCGGACAAGAGGGTTTTGAGTTCACTTTGATAGTGACTCATAGGATTAGTAGGGAGGGTCTCATAAAACCTTCCATCTCGTAATTGAGAGAAGGCCTCCTCCTCATAATAGGTTGCGTCCATAAGGACCAAACCACCCCCCTTGTCCGCAGCTTTAATGACAACAGAGTCATCCTCCATTAGCTCATGTAAAGCTTTGCGTTCAGAAACCGTCAAATTATGATTAATAATGGGTTTTTTGTCAATTCTATCACATAACTTTTTAAATTCAGAGAGGGTTTTGGTATAAAAACCCTCAATTAAACCTGTTTTATGTTTTATGTTGAAGCGGATAAAAGTTCGATTTTTTCTTGAAGGGGAGTGGTTTAATCATAAGTTCTGACTTCTCTCCTAATGTAAACATAGAAAGGTCCTGGGTGGGCTCCCAGCATTCATACAAGACACATTTTAAAACTGATTCAGTTCCCAGACTTTCTAATAGGCACTATCTCACTTGAACAATAGCACAATAGTGTACTTGAACAATAGCGCCCTTAACAAAACAATAGGAGTTGTGATTCTTATCTCCAAAAACATTAGTTTGCGGGCTAGCCAAATTCTTACTCTAGATCAGTGTTTCCCAACCTCGGTCCTCAGGGACCCCTAACAGTGTATGTTTTCCAGATCTCACTGCTTGAGCACAGGTGTCAGTGGCAAACGCAGGATTTTGAAAGGGGGGTTTCCAATATGTTTAATACATGTGGGGTATATTAGCAACATTTTGGAGCCCGAAAATGGGACAAATAAGTTCCATCCCATTCAAGCCCAGCCCCCATAACGCGGCAGAGGTTGAAGTACTGTTTAAAATTGTAAAGAGCTAATTAATATGATGTTAAAAAAAAATGTAAAATGATAATATTGATAATGTGGTCGTACTATCTGACTGCCAAAATATCTAAGACGTCCATTAACATTCTTTGTGAAAGCAGAAAGTTTATAATGTAGATTTAAAAATAATAAAAGTAAAATAAATCTACATTAAGGAATTGTGTTGTTATTGTCTGTAACAAGTCCTGTTTTTGATATTTTTAAGTAATTTATCATTTACTTATTTTACACATTAAAGTAATTTTATATTGTAGGAACAGATGTAATAGCAATACCAGTATACAATGCATTAGTAGAGCACATTACACAATGGACCAGAGCTTATGTCAGTGTATAAGCACTGTTGAATATGTTGTGACACATTTTACCATTCTCACCTGCTTTCCTATTGCAGCACAGGCCAGGACTATCATCCTCCATGACAGTCTACCCCACATGGCCACTAGGCCACGCCCCTTTCACGGCACCCGCGAAGCCAAGTCCCTTTCAAAATTTTACCCTTTTTTTTGGCACATTTTAACATTTTTTTTATTCAATTTTCAATCTGAGGGGGTTTCTGGGCAACCAGAAACTGCCCTGGGTGCGCCACTGGATATCTGCAGATAAGTGATAAGCCATCTGCCACTTCCAAGGCTATATACATGTATTTATGTAAAAAAAAAATCAGAAATATGTTTATTTAATGAAGTTCAATATGTTAAAGTTAGAATCTACAGTAAGTGGAAAGAATAAAATGACTCAGCTTGGGAAGCACATAATATATACTGTTACTGTATATGTGGTTTGATGTCTATTACTGTATGTCTGCAGATTCCTGACATTTACGTTCTCTATACATTTAACATGAATTAACCTTTTCACACTGAAATCGAGCACTACATGAAATCTACTGTGACTGATCAATTTAATCAGACTGACTCATGTGTGATGCATCTCCAGCAGCATTTACTTCTCATTTCACAATCACAATTCCACAACTTGAGCCATTGCTCATTAT
>WWET01002066.1:45175-64608 GCA_011038615.1 Limnodynastes dumerilii
CTGCTGAACTACTTTGCTCCATTATACGAATGGTTACAGCAGAATAACCGAGCCAATAACAGGAGAGCCGAGTGGAACACAGACTGGGATCCATGTACATTACAATAATATTTTATTAGCTGTTGTGGTTAAGATTTCCCACCTTATTTGTACATTTAAGTAATATTGGGCTGTATTCAGACCTCTGGCTGCATTGCATATACGTAGATATCGTAACGAAATTACTGCGCATGCGCCGTAGTTCATATCGGTAAACTCCGGCCGCATTATAGCCACTATCCTAAAGAAATTGGACCAGATCCTGGGCTACGGACACCAGGGGAGTTACGCACTCTGCGTACAATTCCCCTGTCATGCGCACATCATAACTACACTAGCGTACTGGCTGGCGTACGCATTGTTAGTTACGTATGCTGGTCAGTACATTAAAGGGGCCGGCAAGCTTTTTACGTCTTTTTAGATATCTCCTTTTTAGATATATTATTGTGTTTTTTATATGCAATAAAGAATTGTGTCCAGTGGTTATAGTGCTATTTCTTGCTTACATCCTTAGGATCTGAAGCCGACCAGCACTGCAGTGGTAGCCAAGATCGGATCCGGTCCTTTGCCTGTAAATACAGGCATTAAAGTTACACAATTCATATGAAAAATGATAGGTAGCATACCTATCGCAGCCCTACAAAACCATGTAAGCAGGGCTGCGATCAGGGGGGGCAACTGTCTCAGGCCCGGAGACAGATGGAGCTCGCCAATACTTACCTTAGCTCTGCCGCAGCAGGTATCGGCGGTATCCTACCATCATTACTTGCTGCTTAGAGCTGCACATTACTGGTAATGCAGGCCTGCAGAGCTCTGCTCCTTATGTGACGTCTGGCGGTGGCCCTGCATGTTAGCACATTGGGCTGGATCCAGACTTAAGAAGGAGCTTGAAATTACGAGGGGAAAGTTATTCCTGGGCTAAACCATGTTGATTGCAGGGGAGTCATATTTCACCTGTTTCAAACAGTATTAGAGTTGAGAGGTGATGTTTCCTATCCCAAGTCTAAATAACAGTGTGTTAGTAAAGCTGGTCAGTATCTGTGTGCAGTAAGCAATTCAAAGATATATCCCTGCATGCAAAGAATACAATTAACTTGACTCCCCCTGCAATCAACATGGTTTTGCCCAGGTGTAATCTTCCTCTCTTAGGGCCTGATTCACACTTAAGAAGCTTCTGCTTCTAGGTTTTTAGGTAGAAGTGGGAGGTATTTAGATTAGGCCAGCCCCACTTTCTGCATTTATGATACTTATGTTGTTTGTTTTCTACTTACTGTTCTTTTTTTTTTCTTCTTTTTTTTATTGGAAAAGAACAGAAACTAGTTTGAATATAAAAGTGACAAGTTTACAGAACCTTGTTAAAGCAACTCAGTGAGAAAATAGTAAAGTAATGTCATTTCTTTTTCATTTGTAGATTCAAACAATTCAATCAAAGTGAGAATAAGCCTGAAAGCTGGGCTAGGTGATAAGGCGGTAAGATGAATCCCATCACAGATACTTTTTTTTTTTAATGAAATAATATTTTATGCAGTGATATAAAGCATGTTCATATAACAATTTTATCTAACATTTAATGCTGTTTTAGAGCTCCTATAGAACATGTTTCTGTGATCAATGGAGAAATCAGTGGCATGGTCCCTTAGTCTAACTATGCTTAGACATTAGTCATAGTCAGTGTGACAGTTGGATATTGTGCTGACATGCAGTGCATTGACTCATTTTGGAAAGTTTTCCCTTAATTTACTGGAAGACATTTTTTCTCATCTTTTTATCTCTTTGTTTAGTGATCACGGACAGAATGTAAGTGTAATCCATGGCACAATTGTTGCACAAAAAATCAGGATGGGAGGGGGTGGCACAAGTTATGAAAGAAGCTCAAAAGAGGAAAAGGGCAAAAACACGACCTGCTGTATAAAACCCTGCCCAAAATGACAGCACCTTCCCCTTTCATTTAATTAGCTCTCTATTGTGCCAATGAACTTTATCATCTAATCTACTTATTAGCTTTCCATCAACCATACCAAGAGATTCTTACTATTTTCTGAAATCTGAGACACCACTATCGCTTTATGACCCAGATTCAGAGTTTTAGCAGATCCGCATTAAAATGTCCTATGCAGAGGTGCATGTCTCTAGAAGCACGCATCTCTGAATTGCCCGTAGCAAAAACATGTCCTAACTGGCAAACCCGCAGTGGCTCTGGCCGCGGGTTACTGTGGCACAGACACAGACTAAACTGTTTAGCTTTTTATTTTTTAAATAAAACAAAATTTTTAAACATACTAACCCCCCCTCCAATTACTAACTAACTAACTAACTAACTAACAAAATAAATAACTAATATCAGCATTACTGGGCATGCTGATGCTTATAGTGCTACAAGCACCAGCATGCCTAAAGATGCCAGGGCATGCTGGCGATTTTAGAACCACAAGCACCAGCATGCCCTGACATCCAGGGCACACTATGCCATGTTAATGCCCCCCCATACCTATAAAATAAAATTTAGGGCCGGCCATCATATAGTAAAGAAAATACAGTCAAAATAATAAAACACCCATTTACCTGCTCTGCTGGGATCCAGTCTTGTAAGCTCTTAATCCTAGCAGGAAGTCTTTGCCAAAATAAATCCATTGTGGGATGACGCAAAACATGTCCTGCTAGCAGGACATCCTGGCGCTAATGACAGTTCTACTGTCATTGGGTCATATTTAAACCCTTGGTCAGTTCCCACGGCCATCGTGGTGGAACACTTTAAATTCCCCACAATAAAGCCCTTTTTTCCTCCTTAAATGAGATTAAATTATACCCTTCTATATGCTCTTCCCTGTTAACTTTAACTTAAACTTAACTTTTTACTTCTTTCTTTCCCCTGCATTACAGGTGACGTCACTTCAGCATCAAGCTACAGGGACCCTGTCCCAGTGCCTGCAGCAGCAGACACAGGCATTACCTGGTCCACTACTGTAAATCTTTATTAGCAGTGGAGGACCAGGTAATGTCTGTATCTGCTTTCTTCTAGCTGCTCCTAAAGAATGGGTCTTGAACTGAAGCTGAATTTCTGACATTGTTGTTTTCATGCTGCTGAGACATGACAGCCAATATTGTACAAAAATATCTTTCTTATGCTTTTGATGGGTGCCAAAATCTTCCTAATAAAGAATATTTAGATATCAGAACAGGTAAAATGTTGAATGCTCCTATTTCAACAATGCACCCATTCCCAAAGTGCTGCTAGTAGGGGAAGGTTAGGGGGCAGGACAGAGAGGATTAAGGTTAGGCTGCAAGAAGGGAAAGTCTAGAATTAGGCTGTGGGACATGGAAGGTTAAAGTTAGGTTTAAAGAGTTTGTGGAAGATGAGTACCTGTTTCAATGTGTGAATGAGTTTGTGTTGCAACTGATACATAATACATACATACATTATATATGAACATTGTCCAACAAAACAATAGTTCTCATACTAAATTTCTTTCTCTAACTCTACAGTATAAGTGGGATGTCAGCGAACTGAACTTATTCAGGTCAACAATCGCATATGCTATGACAAAATATTTTTCTAGTGTTAAGAATCAGCAAGTTGAGTTCTCGTAAGTGTTTTTTCATTTTCACTTATTGTCTCAGAAAACTTTTATTATATACTTACAGTGTTACATAATTAATGTGTTTTGATGGTAGATAAAATACAATAATTAACAGAGGTTATAAAAACATGAATAAGGGATACAATGTAAAAATAAAATACAGTACAAAAATAGCGGAACAATATGTAAGGAAAATAAAGATGCTGGATATGTGTGTAGGAGCAGATGAATAACGAGAGAGCTAAAAAGTAGAGAGAAAAACTGTGAATTAACAAAGACAAGGAAGAGGGATGATGACAGTAGGGTGGAGGATCCTGCTCACAAGATCTAACATGCTAAGTGGGAGGGGGTGAACAAACAGGAGACGCAGGGATGAAGATGGGGAGGGCAGGTAAGTTTAAGTGGAGGTAGGGTAGGCTAGCCTGAAGAAGTAGGTTTTGAGGGAGCGTTTGAAGGATTGATGGGTGCTGGATTGCCTGATAGGATGTGGTAAATTGTTCCAATGGAGAGGGACGGCCCGGGAGAAGTCTTGGATGCAGGAGTGAGAGATCGTTATAATGTTGGAGTTTAGGCAACGGTCACCAGCAGAGCGGAGGGCATGGGAGGCAGTGTGGATGGAGATAAGGAAGGAGAGGTAGGGGGCGGTGGAGGAGGAGAGAGTCTTGTAAGTTGTGGTGAAGAGAGTCTGGCTGCAGCATTTAGTATAGATTGTAGGGATGCGAGATGGACCAGAGGGTGGCCAGAGAGGAGAATGTTGTAGTAGTCCAGAGGGGAGATAACAAGAGAGTGAATGAGAGTTTTAGTGGCGTCTGCAGTTAAGAAGGGTCTGATGGGAGCAATATTGCTGACATGAAAGCGACAGGACAGTGAGAGGGTGCAGATGTGGGGGGAGAAGGAGAGAAATGAGTCCAGGCAGGGTGAAGGATAGAGAGGAGTCCAGGATGACGCACAGGCAGTGGGCTTGGGTAGAGGAGGAGATGGTAGAGTTGCCAATAGTAATAGAGATAGTAGGGTAGAGGGGATACGTAAGGGAGGGAAGACTACACTTTTAGTTTTGTCCATGTTAAGCTTCAGAAAACACTTGGATATCCATGAGGAGGTGACCGAGAGGCAATCTGACACTTTTGACAGGGGAGAGGTCAGAGGAGGAGAGATATATTTCAGTGTCGTCGGCATAGAGGTGGTAGTAAAAGCCAAAGTAGCTGATGAGGTCACCCAGAGAAGAGTTGTAGAGCGAGAACAGTATGCAGATGAAGTTAAGTTAGTGGCAGGGGAGGAGGAGCTTGGGGTTGTGACAGAGAAGGAGTGGTGAGAGAGACAGGAGGAGAACCAGGAGTGGAGAGTGCCAAAAAGGCAGAGGGAGTGAAGTGTGTGGAGCAGGAGAGGGTGATCAGCGGTGTCAAAGGTTGCCAATAGATCCAGGAGGATGAGAAGGGAGAAGTGGCCCTTACATTTGGCAGATAGGAGATCGTTAGTGACCTTAGTTAGGGCTGTTTCAGTTGAGTGCAGGGGGCTGAACCCATATTGGAGAGGGTCCAGGATGGAGTCGTCGGCAAGGTTAATGATTAGACGCTTGTAAACAAGCCGTTCAAGCAACTTGGAGGCGAATGGCAGAAGGGCTGGGTTGGTAGTTGGAGGTTGAAGTGGGGTCAAGGTTAGGTTTTTAAAGATAGGGAGGATAAGAGCGTGTTTAAAGGGGGAGGGGAAGAAGCCAGAGGAGAGGGATAAGTTGAAAAGGCGGGCAAGAGTTTTTGTGTGGTGTTGCATGCGTATTTTTAGGAGCAGATTAACTGCGCATGCGTAGTAACTTTTTTCACGCAAGTTACATAGTATTTATGCACGGAAGTCCATTAGGCACGGATTTGTGTGTTGCACTTTCTTCCGTACGTTCGAAGTTACGTGAAAGTGGGCGTGGGGAGGCATTTAATTGGGCTTTTGAGGGCATGGTTAACAAAGTATGCATGTACATAGGTAACATACGCGCGTAAGTACACACATAGGGCCTGATCCAGAACAACGCTCGCTTGCGTGCTATCACTGTTCGTAAGCGTAAATTCGGCAGAAAAAACGCACAGCGCATGCGCCTAGTGACAATTTCCTTTAGTAACACACTGTTTTTCGTAGCTGAGATTCGGCCGTCCGTACACTTTGCGTTTTAACTGTCGAAGGGGCGTGTTTATAGTACAAAGTATGGACGCTGGAGTTAAGGAATATAGGCGGGGTAGGTATTTAAATGATACAGTATGGGTGTGCTTAGCCCGCTGCGAACAGCGCGTCGCTACGAAATTTCGTACTGACGCTGGGAAAAGATAAGGTAGGGTTCGGCCGGCGTAAGGAAATGAAAGTAAGGGGAGTGTCGGGGGAGTGCAAAGTTTTTACACTGAGCGATAATACGCTCGGCGCTCATTCGTAGGTCTGGATCAGGCCCCTAGAGATAAGGGTGCCCTATGGAGGCGTAAGTCACCGAAAACCCGCCCGTGCAAGAGGAGTGTCATGGGTGTTGCCTTGCTACGTGCTTGCGTAGAAACGCGTACTTAGTAAACACGGATCTGTGAATCCGGTCCAGCATTTGTAATATATGGTGGTAGGTAATAGGGAACTTTATCAGATCAGGAAGGAGAGATGGGCATTCACCAAGTCATACTTAACATGATCTTTCAATCAGCGTTCTGGCTGCTATAAGGAAGTGGATGGGGGCTTTACCTAGCAATGAAAAAGAAAGTTAGAAATGTCATTGTTAGATTCTGGACTAATGTCAATTACTTTGATAAAACTATACACTATATACTCTAATTGCCATTACAAATACCCCTTTATTTTATCTAGAGATGACGATATACATGTATATGGTGAAACAGAGAGAATCTCCTTCTATTTCTATGTCACGATGCCACAGTCAATAGGTGATATAGTGCCAAAAGACGAAGTTGAAGAGGCTGTTCGGTAACGTAATTTTTTTACTCTTTTTCCTAAATCAGTAAAATTTATTGTTAATCAGAATCTTAAAACACACAAAGGAATATCCATAAACAACATATATATTTATATTAATTTGATTAGACTGTTGTAAAATGACATAATGTAGCAGAGAAGGAACTGATTGAGGGGCAATTAGGTAAATATTGGGCTGTAGTTTGTGCTTCTGGTGCCTTAAGCAACATGTACATCAGACCACACAAGAGAAGTCATGCATGAAACAGAAGCCAGAGAGCACAATAATCTAAGATCTGGGCAAGATCTTAATACAGGTATAAGAGAAAGGTAATGGGCCTGTTCCTGATTTAGTAACGACTCCCCGACTTCCGCAAGCTGTTTTCAGAAGTCGGGTGTTTTTCTGGCTGTGTGCATATGTGCGCCAGATGGGGGGTGGGTCCCTGGAAAGAACAGCTCTATTTCCATAGGGACGTTTTCTCTCAGCCAGTTTTGAAGTGGCTGGGATTTCGATTGCTTATGCCTCAATGAGGCATGGCAATCAATCTACGGAACACCGAACACGGTGCTCCGAAAGGTAAGTGGGATAACAAACCCCAACCCTTCCCCTAATTCTAACCCTAACCCTCCCCTTCCATTACCATAACCATCCCTTCCCCGCAGCCTAAACCTAACCTTCCCTTCCCTGCAGCCTAACCCTAACTCTCCCTTCCCCACAGCCTGACCCTAACACTAACCCTCCCTTCCCTGCAGCCTGACCCTAACCCACCATCTCCCGAAGTCTGACCCTAATCATCCCTTCCCTGCAGCCTGACCCTAACCCTCCATCTCCCGCAGCCTGACCCTAACCTTCCCATCCCTGCAGCCTGACCCTAACCCTCCCTTCCCCACAGCCTGACCCTAACCCTGGAGAGGTTACTCATCTTTCCTGTCGTCCGGGTCCGAAAAAGAATGGATGAGTATGCTGATCGTCATACTCACCCATTCTAAAAAAAAAATTATAAAATGGAGGGGTATTCGAAATAGGGACATCCGAAAAGGAACTTTCGGATGCCCCTATTTCGGAAATCCCTCATTCTATGGGGAATGCAACCGGCCAGATGTTACGCTACAGATCTCCTAGTGTACAGAATCTAGTTTTGTATGCTAGGAGATCTGTTTGACGGGGCAACACTTCAAATCTGCATGTCTAATCCCTGCAAGAGTGGTGGACGTATGCAGTCAGATGAAGATAAGTGGGTGTCGGGAAGCATTTCCACGTGGATCTGCATTTGAACAGGAGCAGATTTGTGCAAAGAACTTAAGGCAGGGTTCTAGACACGGAAGTGAAATGGGAATGACAGGAGAATTCACTTCCCTCTCAAGTGTGGACCTACAGACGTCCGCACGTACTGAAATCATGCACAAGACGCAACACCCGTGCAACTCTGAAAGGGTTTCTTACTTTATGTAACACACAGGTTGTCAAAAGGTCGAATTAACAGCGCATTCCATCTGGATGACTACTCCCTGGAGTTCCTGGGTATCCCTCCCACGCTGGCTTCCCCTGCTGAGCAGTCTGTCACAGTGTGGCTGGTGGTGTTTGGCATAGTGGCTGGGCTACTGCTCGTGGCTATGGTTGTTCTGCTTGTTCTTGGTCAAAGGGACAAGAAAAGGTAAGTTCTAAAGGCCCACAAAATATTCTAATCATGACGGGCAGCAGTATAAAATGGATATTATTTATAGAAGCAAATAGAATAAATACAATACTTGGTATAAATACAATGTATTCATAAATGATTAGGTCACTTTTGAAGTCCCTTTATTAAAGCGAATATACTGTATCTAGATTAAATAGCACTCGCATGTCAGTCAGTGCAGCAATAGTCAGGCAAAGGCAACTTGGAGCACTCCAGGGGCCAGATTTACTAAGCTGCAGTAAAGGAAAAGTGGAGATGTTGCCCATAGCAACCAATCAGATTCTAGCTGACATTTTCTAGTATGTAATAGGAAAGTAAGAACTAGAATCCGATTGGTTGCTATGGACAACATCTCCACTTTTCCTTTCCCATTATGCTTTACCAGGTATTAGCATGATGAGACTTGTGTTTTCACAACACCTGGATTATTGTAGGTTGCCTATGCCTGGTGTTAAAAAAGTTAATTATCATTAAAATATTATCCCAAATCAGTAATCACTTTAGTAATCATTTCAGATTTCAATGTGTATGGACCAGTAATTGCACTCCCCTCGCATCAGCAGACTTACGAGACCCATACCCTACCATAAGTTTTTAAACTTGTGCAAACATAAAATGGCGGCAGTTTGGAAGTCTGTGTCGGTCGGTGGCTGTTGCAGCTCCTGACTCCTCATTGGTACCCCAGGTATTAGTGGAATAGGAAAAGGATAAAGGACCAGATCTAGACTTCAGGTCCTACTGAACTCGGAGCTCTGATGCAACTGCACCTGTGATCTGATGCTGGATCCCTGGGCAGCTGTGATCAGATACTGGGTTCCCACTTGGTCCAGCCTTCCATGTAGACGATGGGGTGCTACCTGACATTAATACTTCTGTGCCGTTCATACTTAATGGGGACAGCACAGAAGTATGGATAGTACGGAGGGTAATTCACGTGTCCTCACTTTACTGTCTACATACCGCTCAAAGAGCTAAGCAAAGTCCCCATCATTCACCATCCAGCTCTACTGTCAGAAGCGCTCCCAGTACGAAATTCTGGATCCATCCTCAGAATACAGCACATGCACATGTGCGTCTACTAAATGTGAGCAATTACTAATCCTAGCAATCGGAACACGCCCCTTTTGTGGAAGTATGGACCAAAGTGACTACAGATTTGGGACATTATTATAATTGTACTATAAACTGGAATCCAGGGCACAGGGTACGCCGCTGCTGGCCTTAGTACAATATGAGTGTGATTACACTAGATTCATCAGATGCTTAGAAATATGTTTATGCCAGCTTTAGGCGTAATGAATCTCATCCCCATGTCAGTGCACACAACAGAGGCAGGGAAGCTTTTAAAAAAAGCATATGTCTATATACAGCCACAATTGCATTTATTCTGCATACACCTGTTTTAACAGCAAACTGCGACTAACTTAAGCTGGGAACATACTTGTCAAATTCTCACCCAGTCCGACCTCCAACCTACCAGATGATCTGATATTGGTAGAGCGTGTACACTCACGCAACCTCTGGTTTCAACCAATTCTGATAATCTGGTAAAGTGGCAACTAAACAGCCAAATATTGGAGTGTGGGACACAGATGGTTTCAGCAGATTGGACAAGTGTGTATGCATAGGTTGGGTGTTGTAGGTCTCCTGTAGGATTGTGTAAACAATCCTAGAGAAGGAAGTGTACAATACAATCCTAAACCTCTAAACCCATTTATCAGCAGCCACATAGATGGAGTCTTTTTTTTTTAAAAAAACACTATTAATTTATTTTAAATAAGGAGAAATACATAGTTAAAAAGTGGGCGAAATTTGATTAATCTCAATAAAAAAATAATCAAGTTTTTATTTTCTTTATCTAAAACCATTCCTTACATTTATCTCTGTTTCAATGAAGAAAAAGAAAAGCTGATCAGGAGAACGAAGCACTCAATGACAGATACGGTGAAGATGAAGTCGAAACTACAGCAGACTATGAACAGTCTATGCCAGTTCCCACCTTTGAGTCTTTGGGAGAGGAAAATAAAGCATATGAGGAGGATGAGGCACGAGAGGAATTTTAATCCATCTAGAGTTCCAGGATCATTACACTCGGCTTTCATAAAAATGTCTACTTTGTTAGGATCCCATGGACGCACTGCAGTGGTTCAGATGTTGAAGATGAAACGTAACCAAATTCGACAGGATTGCAAAATGTCTTCCAACACCTGGTCAAAAACCTTGTGCATTGACTAAAATATTGCCACACTTGTTTATTTGTTTCTATTTTATGATATCTCTACTGGATTTAAGAAACACACAACACATGTACTTTCTGAACAATTCTTATTGATATACCTGTTGATGCCCTTTCTTGATGGTGTCCTATGAAATTGGACGTCTCAAAGACCCGATGTAATTTTACTATGACCACTTCAAAACTTAAAAACAATTTAAAGTTTTATTAATAGAATAAAGAACAAGGGACCTGATTCACACCTAAGAAGCTTTTGCTTCTTAGGTGCGGAGATTTGAGAAATGACTTACTATGCATGTGTAGAGAGGCATTGTCCGTGTGTCATTTTCTTCTTAAGAAGGAAACTACGCACGATAAGCCCAATTGTACTCTTAAGTGCCATTATGTACCTAAAAATGGGGGTCAGGTTCGGAGCAGGACGAGTGAGTCAGGGGCGGATCTGACCTAACTCACTCTTAACTGTGAAAAAGTTCTTTAGGGAAAATGTATTTGTTTATATTCATGGCTTGCAATAAAATCAGTAATGATGGCTCTGCTTATAGTATAATAAATTATTTACAAAGTTACAGTCAAGCACCAAAATCAAGATGGAAAAAGTAATAATCATATCCAGTAGGCCAACACGGGTATCTCTAGTATGATGCTGGAAGTCTGCAACAACTTCTTGCTATAAAGCTATGGTTTTATATTTCAATTCATATAGTACACAATCTTGTCAGGATGACATCAGGCAACCCTAGTGCTGACTAGACATGTAACTCCTCTCTAGTCACTGGCCAACAAGCTGGCATCAGTCTCCCCACCCACAATTACCATTATACTCATCCCCCCAGCACTACACAACTAAATAAGAAACCAATTACACCATGGTGTGTGTGTGTGTGTGTGTGTGTGTGCGCATGCTCTGTCAGAAGGTGTAATGATCTATAGGAATATAGTGGTTTCCATTAACAACATTTACACTATTCTCAAAAGATGACAGGTACGTATAATTTAACATAACATATGCTAAATTGTTTGCTCTATTCTATTGCTTGTTCTGTTGTTATTGCTCTACTAAATATGTCATCAGCACTAATTAAGAGAACAAGTTCTTCACATGTTCACAAATTATTATATAATTATACTGTAAAAATATAAATTACATTGATCATTCTAAATACAGCCTGTTATTTATTATATATTGAGACTAATTAAAGATATACATGAGCAAAGAGATGATTTTATAATAGTTCGCAAACTTTCCTGACAACACTATATGATCTTATCCCTGATTACCACTGTGTTCTTTAAATGTCAAACTGAAAATTGAGAGAATAATTGTACCGGGAGCCAATTTGGCGCAAAACAGATGGAACTCTAGATATGAACACAAGGAGATAATTCAGAATTGAGAGAACAGAAGAAAAAGGAGCACATAAGCATCTAACCAAAACCAACTGCAGAGAAAGCAAAAAAAAAAGTGAATTAGAGTTATAAGGTTGTCTTTCATAGATGAACTATAAACTATACTTTAAAATTAAAGTTGTTCAGTATTTGTGCGATATAAATAGAGGATAACCATTTTGTTATGAAAAAAACATAAAATTAATTAGTATCCTATTTAAAATGGTTTCTCCATATTTTTTGTTGTTGTTCCTAACTTAGCCACAAATTGTACAGCGCAGTACAACAGTTCTCCATTGTAGACTGTGTTTCACTGTTTTCTCATTTGCCGCAACATGGGAGTGGGCGTTGACCCTGTGTGATATCATCTGATAGTGACAGACAGGCTTCTGTGAAGGTCACATACTGTAAGATAGCCACAATAGAGCATACAAACAGAGGGACTGTTCCACTGGTTACAGCACAAATCCATATGGTGTTGAAGTGCAAGCAAGGGCAGGAGGTGACAGACAGCCCCATAGCAAGGAGGCGGGCCCAAGTCTAGATGGGCGGGACTAGAGGAGTAGCTGTGTGAGACTGATAGAAGCTGTCAGAAACTAACAGTGCTGAGCGCTGTTTTAAGCTCTTAGCCTCTGACAGCTTGCTTACGCTGCAGGGGAAGCAGCTGCCACGGGCCCCATAGCCACCGCACACCTTGCACCCCCTGCGGTTACGCCATTGGGTGCAACTGCAAGGTCTCCATTGCAGAGACTCCCAGTTCATGAATACACTGTACTGCTGAGGCAGTTAAATCAGACACTTTGCAAGTGCATAATTATAGTATAAGGAGAAAGAAATATACTTGTCTGTAAAGTTTTATTAAGGATAGACAGACATTCAACATTCCCACAAAAGCACAGTGAAAGTATGCAATCATGTGTCCACGCCTCATTGCTTATGACAAAGAAATGTGTCTTTACTGCCAATTCAAACATACAACCAATGAAGTTACAATTGTTTGTGCTAAGCAGATGCTGTGCACACAGTTGGTCAGAAAAACAACTTACGTAAGAAACTGGAAATGAATGGCCACTGAGCAGTCTCAGAAAGCCTATTAGTCTATTTTTTGCTATCAGGTATGCATTTATTCCCAGTCGATCCCAGTGTCATCATCCACCCACTGCCCCCCCTCCTCCACTACCAGCAGAGGACAGCACTAAGGTACAAGTTATTTATAAACAGCGCTCAGCATTTAGATCCTCTGGGCCAGATTTACTAAACTGCGGGTTTGGAAAAGTGGAGATGTTGCCTATAGCAACCAATCAGATTCTATCTCTCACTTTCTTATTACATACTAGAGAATGTCAGCTAAAATTTGAGGTGTAGCATGGATCATTGGCACCCGCAGCAAGCGAATGCTACGGCACCTCCCAACCTCATCCTCATGTAGTGTATGGACCTCAAAGGAAGAGAAGATGAGAGAGGGCTCGGGAGGGATAGTGCGGAAAGTGCATGAGGGAGAGAGGAGCAGGCCGGCGCCACCACCATGATGATCGCCGGTTCTGGGAGAGTAGGAGAAGGAGAGACCTCCATAGGCCAGAGCAGCGGGTGAGGTGGTGTCAGTGGGGAAGAGCCATGTTTCGGTGAGAGCTAGGAGGTTAAAGGAGTTGGAAATGAACAGATAATGTATGGCTGGGAGCTTGTTACAGATGGATCTTGTGTTCCAGAGAGCGCAGGATAAGGGGAGGGTGGGGAGAGTGGAAATGTGGATGAGGTTGGCAGGGTTGGATGAGCGTGGAGGGGGAAGAGGATTGGGGTGAGGGCGAGGGCGGGGGGTTAAGATGGGAATCGAACGGGGAGCTGGTGAGGGAGTGATAAAGGGTGCAGGGGTAAGAATATGTGAGCTGCAAGTCATGATGTGGGGGGTATGAGTGAGGATGTCAAACAGAGAGGTCAAGTTGATAGATGTGGAGGGCACCTGGGCAGTGAGATACGGTGATGTCAGTCAGAGTATAAATACAATAGGAGTGGTAGGTAAATAAATATCCAAGAATAGGAATAATACAGTAATAATGATAAAATAATTATGAAAAGTAGAAAAGTCTGGATGTAAATATGCGGTTACAACACTGACTAAGATATGTATAAGATAAATAGATAAGATGCAAGTGAAAGTAGTGTGACTAAACTAGTAATTAAATAATAATAACAAGATAAAAATAATAATAATAATAATAGTAGTGTTAGTATTTGTGCACCTGCTTCTGTGTGCTGACTCACCTGATTCTGTTTCAAACTCACTTATGTTTGCAAGCTGTTTCACTTAGGATGCAAGCTTCAAGTGGCTACTATCGGGAAATGAAGACCGTATGTGGAACTCTCATTACTCTTATAAAGGCAGAGGCACACCCGGGGGGTGGTTCTTGTAGCCCAGAGACCCCCCCATAATGAATATTTAAATAAAAAAAGAAAGAAAGCCATAAAAGGAAAATCCGAAAAAAAGGCGTGGATTTGCAGGTGCCGGTAAAGAGGCGTGGCTTAGTGATGGGGTTTTAAAAAGGGGCATGGCTTCACAAGTAAGCATGAGGAATCCCACCACAGATCTGGAAACAATGGCCCGTATTCAGAGTACCGAGCGTATAACATATACAGACCGCATTTACGCAATCTACGTAAGAAAAAGGTACGTAGATTACGTTAAAAAAATGACTACGCATGCGCAGAAGTATAAATCGCTAAACACCGGATGTATATGTTATATGCTCGGTACGCTGTTAATGCACTATGCTTAGTCCCTTCTTGAAAGCACAAAGTATCGTATGTTTCTACTAACATGCCCAAGATGCAATAAACATAATCTACCACCAGAGGTCATATTAAAGAAAGAGTAAAGACACACCCAAGTGCACCTCTTGGGCCTTATCCTAGTCAAACAGCAATGCTGCATACACCCAACAATTAGAATAGGTAGAGCACAGCTAGGTGTGTCCCACTAAAGCCTAATAAATGATAACTACAGCATGCTGCTTACTTATAGGGGCACACAATTATTATTATATTAACCCTTTTTGTATAGCACCAAAAATCGTCTGCAGCACTTTACAGAGAACATTAGATATTCACATCAGTCCCTGCCCCTATTGGAGCTACATACTAAGGTCCCTAACACATACACACAGTTTAATTTAGTTAGAAGCCAACTAACCAACCAGTATGTTTTTGGTGTGTGGGAGGAAACCAGGGTACCTAGAGGAAATCCACACTGACACGGGGAGAACATAAAAACGCCACACTGATAAGGCCCGGTTTAGGAATTGAACTCATGACCTCAGCACTGTGAGGCACAAATGTTACTCACTGAGCCACTGTGCTGCCTATGATTTATAGCTGGAGTCCCCATTTTTTTCACTGACCTATTTTCACATCATGAAAGCTGAAAGGAGGCATAGAAAATCCCCCATAAAATGAGCAGTAAACAGAGATGAGAAATATAAACAAGTAATATTCTGCAAATGGATTATAATGACTATGGAAATATAATTATTTTGTACCAATATTTTAAATCAAGCAATAGATTTCATTTCTAGAATAACTAAGATTTTTGCTATATCCAATAACCATCTGAGCCTACATGAATCTCTACCCTCTGTTTAAGAGCCAGAATACTACCTTTCAATCCTTCTCTAGCATTGAGCTTCAATGAGCTGACAATTATTTAAACCTATCTCTTGCAGTTATCCACTGCCAGAATATAGGCTCACTACTGGGTCTCTGTGTTTCTGTGATCCATACTCCTGCTCACAGCCTTTGGATAACTCCTCGTGCTATCAACTGTTTGTGTATTTATCAACTTTCAGGAGTTCCAGCATTCTCGTACTCTCTGTTCTTTACCATTTTACTACTCTCCTGTGCTCCAGCATTCCAGACCAATAGTCGCCTGTGCTCCAGCATTCTAGTACTCTCCTGTAGTGTGGGGATGGGGCTTGATAACACTTTTTAATATAAATTGCTGCCAGTGACTCTGTCCAATCCCTACAATCCTATGAGTATCAGAATTGGGTATTTCCTCATCTTTGCGGCCCCCTGCTGGAGGCCACTGGTGGCTACACTACTTACGTGTTTCTGTGCATTGAGGTCATTGCGTAACACCTAGCGGCTATTACTAGAGCCAACTAGCGGCTTTTATCAGCTCCTTAGCTAAATGTATGGCATGTGAGGATAGTATTCAGTTAATGCTGAATGTGCAAATGATGATGCGGTCTGTCTGCCGAACGAAGCACTGTCCCTTTAATACGGGTCTGTCTGGGACACTGGAAGTACCCAGGATCTTACACTGTGTTACTCAGCATTTCATTCACAGCACCAGGGAGAGGAGACAGTAGCATTGGGGCCAGTTAGTTGTCTCTGAGGCAGGACAAAAAAATGGGGCTCTGATGGGATTATCATCACCTTCCTTCTACTGTAAACGGCAAGAATTAGAGGCTGGAGTTGGTTCAAATGGAAAGGGAGGACCCTGAGCAGAGATCGGGATGAACTTGGAAGCCAGATGCTGGAGAGAAACACGCCTAACTCAACCAGTGTCCCAGAGAACAAATAATAAGTTTGACTTACACCAAACATACTATCCACATATACCATTCATTTAGCTAAGGAGCCGATATAAGCCGCTAGCTGGCTCTAGTAATAGTCATTAGGTGTTACGCAATGATCTCAAAGCACAGAAATACATAAGTAGCGTAAACTACCAGCGGCCTCCAGTAAGGGGGGGCGCAAAGATGAGGAAGTACCCAGAATTGTTAATGGGGTGGGTTTGATTGACATCATCAAGCCTTGTTACATGCCTGTCACTCGTATCTTTCAATTGGGATATGAGATAAAAAAAAGTTGGCATATATATCACACGTGCCAACTTATGCAATTCATGTATTGCTTCTAGATCTCCACATTTGGACCACAGGGGTCAAAATAATACAAAGTACTTTGCACTATATTATTTTGACCCGATGAAAACCACTATAAGCAGTTGAAATGTTGGAATATGCTACATTAATAAAATACCTGCAAATGTTTTGCTTGACTTCTGTAAAAAGCCTTAGAAGTGTCTCATTTTCTTTTCTCTATATATTGTTGTAAGTGCACTATCTATCTATCTATCTATCTATCTATCTATCTATCTATCTATCTATCTATCCACACACAAACACTTATATAAACATTTACACCACACATATCACACACCCTTCTAGGCCTAAGGTGCTCTGTCCCTCCCTGAATCTGATAGAAGGTTTATGCAGAATCATGTTCATAAAGCAGGTTCTTCTTTATTCCACGCTGCGATGTTTTTTTCTTCTTTATTGGCTGCTCGGTGTGGTGGGTCGCCAAGGTAACAGCAGTTTTGTCTCTGTAATTGGCCCATGCGCCAATCACTCTGGAGGAGGCGGAGGGCGGCTGCTGCCGTCCAGCACTGACATCACGTGACATGTGAGTATATGGCAACATGGAGAGACCCCATGCACACTGAGCTACCTTTGTGTGTGCTCAGCTATCACACTGGTTATGAGTTACTAAACCAATAAGCAAGCTTTCATGTTGTGACTTGGTATGAGGGTGTGCATGCAGGCACTAGCAACACAATCTGGAGCTATGGAGGATTATGTGTACACAACACAAGTTCAGGGAGGGGTGACCCACTGTCCTTACATGACATGCAGCATTCTGCCATACTTTTTATTCTGCATTATTTATTTGCAGGACTATTTGCCAAAAGTGATTATTATAGAACTGCAATTATAGGGTTGCTTTCCAAGTGCCACTCCTCCTTGTGCATACTCATGCTGTCACCCATTGTATTGTGTGAATAACTTGTAATAGGTACAGCAGAGAAGGCAGAGATCCATCAGAACACATTGCTAATAATGATGATTATGCTTTCATGCAGTGCACAGCTCATTTCTGCTGAATCATGCTGAGCAAGTGCCACCAGCCTCTATAGGAAGCTGCAGCAAACACACAACATTGTCATTAGGAGGCAAGGAGAGAGACAAGCAGGTAATGATTGTATCTCTGTTTATCCGGTGACATTTGTACATATAGCTTTTGTGTCTGGACTGTATGTTCTTTACATTTATATAGATTATACAGTTACTGCTATCATTTGGAATATTTGCAAACTCACACCAGTTAAAAAACTGTTTTCAGTGTACAGACTGACCTTATATGTCCTTAAATATTAAGTGTTTTGTGACAACAATATTAATTCTGTACATTATTTGCCACAGTCTGTTTAGGACAAAGTTGTAAATAAAGTTTAGCGAACATTTTAATTTATCATAATATTGCAACTGCACAATCCATGGAGGACCTGGCAACACAATCTTTCTTTTATTTGTTTCAGGTGCAGTTGCCCTTTTAAAATAGCTTTGAAACCATATCCCTGGCACACTCCCAGTTCAATTTTCCTGTTAACACACTGTTTCCATTTGACTAACAAAACAGCTCATGGAAATATTCTCTTCTATGCTCATGTTTGTAAGAAGAGTTTACTATTTGTTATTGTGTACAGGGATTGGAGGCAGTATCTTGAAATCTCAGTGTTACAGACCCCAGTATACGGGACGTGATTCTAGCCTGTGTATGCTTTCCCAGATTGTCAGAATGGCAAGCCGCAACGTTGTGAAAACTGTCCTCAGTGTTGAGCAGTCGGAGGGAGTTGGTGCCCGCGTTCGAAGGAGTATTGGCCGAAGGGAGGTATGTGTGGAATTTTTTTAAATTTCATTTCTTATGCATGCTAAAAAGAAATACTGTTTCTTTTGAGGCCAAGACAGCAGGGGTTTTTGTTTTTGTAAGTCAAACCGGTATCCATGCAAAGGAAGTATTTGGCACAAAATTGGATAAAATTGTACAGAAGGTAGCACATACTCCATTGCTGGCTACACTAGGGGGGCGTATGCACCCACTGAGATGCTCTCGTAGGGCTGGATCGTTTCGTGCTTGAAATGAGTCACTCCTGGGCTAAACCATGTTAATTGCAGGGGAGTCGTATTTAATCTGTTGCAAACAGCATTGGAGTTGAGAGGTTATGTTTCCTATCCCAAGTCTAAATAACAGTGTAATAGTAAAGCTGGTCAGTATCTGTGTGCAGTAAGCAATTCAAAGATATATTCCTGCATGCAAAGAATACAATTAACTTAACTCTCCGTGCAATCAACATGGTTTAGCCCAGGAGTATCTCATTTCAAGCACTTACTTAAGTCTGGATCCAGCCCATATTGTGCTGATTTGAGATCTATATATATTTATATCTATTAAACAAAGCGGTATATATGTTGTGGCTTCTGAAGAACAATAGTGGAAAAGAGGCTTATAACATACCTCCCAACAGTCCCGATGTCGGGGGACTGTCCCGCTGTCCCACCCGCCTTACTCCCTGTCCCGAGAGCAGAGACTCTCTGGACAATGGAGTATCTCAAGCACTTACTTAAGTCTGGATCCAGCCCATATTGTGCTGATTTGAGATCTATATATATTTATATCTATTAAACAAAGCGGTATATATGTTGTGGCTTCTGAAGAACAATAGTGGAAAAGAGGCTTATAATATAACAT